>JAQGAG010000770.1:0-12906 GCA_034696835.1 Lepidocyrtus lignorum
ATTATATTACGGAACTGTTGGACAATGGAATCTGAAATATATTGCCATGTTTGCTTATGGTAGCCCAATGTTGGTGATTATGATCACAATCATAACGGGATATTGGCTGGGAAGTAACCCTTATGGGGGAGATGTTTAGTAAGCAAAATATTTAAGTAAATGTTATTTCTCTCTATCGTACGCCATTATATGATGTAATAAGCAATTAATGTTGTTTGATGCGCATGTTTAGTTGTTGGCTTGAAGGAAATTACATTTATAGTTTCATAGTCCCCGTCGCATTTGTAATATTGGTAAATAATTACTTTCATTGTTGAAAAACTTTAGCTTATTGTGTGGAGATCTGTTTTCAGTAGGTTGCAAATTAATATCTGTTATTTTTTCATAAACCAGGCCAATTCCATACTTTTGAGCTTTGTCTGGAAGGCAACCTACCAGTATCGCCAATCCAATAGAAATAAAGTTAAGTCGGAATCCGAAGATAGAAAATTCGGAGGAAGAATTCAATCATTTCGGTGAGATTTGAACTATGTATGTAATAAAGTTTGAGTAAGCGATTGTTGGAGGAGTACTACAAGTACATTGTATTTCTTTTTAATGGAAATTTATGGTAATGAATATTAATGGGGTAGAAAATGGCTGATAAGCTGCACGTTATTGACTTTCGTCTTGGGTGCTACTTGGGTCTTTGGATTTTTTACCGTAATTAAAGCATCCGGTGGAATCGTGGCAGCTTACATGTTTACGATCCTGAACGCCTCACAAGTAAGTAATAGAATTATATGAATAAATGTAAGCATCATCATGAAAAACAGGTAATTTATGATTGACAAAATGTAATATATAATTGTTAGGGAATATTCGTCTTCTTGTCCAGCTGCATCTTCCAACCAAATGTGAAGGAATTCTTAGTTAGCAAAATCTCAAAGCATTTACCCTCCTGTATTAAACTTTCTAAAGCTACGCCCAACTCTACGGAGGCCGAGAAGGTAAACTAACTATTCATCACTTTTATTTAACTGGTAATGCAATAAAACTAATTTTTGTAACAATTTTTGAATTTGATTAACTTCAGCCAAAACGACCATTGGTCCCGGTGAGGTCAAGCTCATCAAGCGTAACTCCAGAAAGTGAAAAGTCAAAGGAGCTCTTAATAAGGGAGTTGGAAACCAAGATCTTGGCTGTTGAAGGGGACATGGCGTTGGTAAACCAAATGCCTTTAAAGTGGAGGACTGAAATGGGCGTTTAAAAAATGTATTTTATTAAAATTCATTTAAATAAGTATGCCTCACTTTTTATAATATTTTTACATTATTATTATCATAATTAATCTATCACTGTCATTTAAAACTTCTAAACTGCTGTAATTAAAATTATCTTGTTAATTCTCCTAATCATTGAACCACATCACATGAATGAACGCATATCGCAATTCGCATCCTGCAAGCCTGCAATGCAGCCAACCGCAACTGGCTGAACAAAGACGGCCAAACCGTTCCCACTTTGTTCCTTCTTCTAACATTCATCCACAACTAGCCATAGAGTATTCTCATCTTGCCTCCCATCACCGCTCAATTTCAAATTCAATGTTTTCCTCCACTTTTAGTTCATTTACCCTCCCTTCCTCCCTGCACTAATGCAGGGACTTGCCTATGCTTTGTTCATTGTGATCGTGGTCATCACCTGTTCCAGATCAGATCAAAACCTCAAACTATTTTCCTAATGTTTAGATTAACAATTAACTAACTATTAATTAACTAGCTAGATTTTAAAAACAATTGAAGTCATTCATTTGCTTGTGATTTGACCAGCTCTGTGTTCAAAAGCATTCTTTCAATATAATAGTTAGTGGAAGGGATAAAGATAACTGGATAGACTGATTTTAAATCTAGATATTTTTAAAGTTTTAACGAATTACAGTTAAATTTAACTTAACTTCATCTTTCAAAAATATTTCACTCAAGTTGACTATAATTCAGGGGAAATTTTAATTGTGGAAAGTAAACAATAATAAGATACAATGTTGTATTTGGAGGATTACCTGGAAAGTGAGTGCATTTAATTTGGTTGTTTTAAGGTTGTTTAATTATTGCTGCAGCTGCAATTAAAGTATAAGGTAGTAAAACATGATTTTATTGTTTTCAGTGATTGAGCATCTCCCCCAGGAGCTTAAAGACAGGTTCACGGAAATCCGTGAGTTGGATCTTGAAGTACAAAGTAAGTTTGTAAAAGCATTTTTTGAAGGGGCATTTAGGTAATTGCTTGTTTGCATTTTAGTGAATGTTTTGAATTAATTCTTGATTGGGGTGTTTTTTTAGACGCTTCTGATAAGCTAGACGAACGTGTCAAAACATTCTTTCAAGCAGCCAAGAAACAAAAGCTTCAGGATCGTGATACAGAATTTGAGAGTGTTAGGAAGGACTTTTACAAAGTTTTGGATAATGCAGGTAAATGCATGAAATATGGAGTATCCGTTGTAATAAAATGTGCGTAATAATATTACTTATATTATTAAATGTGCTAATGGAAGCTGTTTCTTTTTTTTAGATGAGAAAGTTAACCAAGCGACTCAGTTGTATGATTTAGTGGATCGGTATTTGAGGAAGCTCGACCATGAGTTGCACAAGTTCAAAATGGAGCTGGAGGCTGACAATGCCGGGATCACAGAAATTCTTGAAAAACGTAAGAACGTAGTTAATTCTTCACGAACTTTAATTGAATTCATGCAAAAAAAATTTAGCGGAAATATTTATTACGTTTTGTTTCTTGGCTATAGGCTCACTGGAACTGGACATGCATGAACGGGATCGGGAGCGGGATTTGCATAGTCAAAAGGAAAATCGTTACATCTCGGGACAAGTAACTGTAAAACTGGAGAAAAAATCGGAGCGGAAGAATTCCCTTGAAAAGGCTGGACCGTCAGCGGTTCCCGTGGCTTATCCCCCAAGCGCCACCACTACACCTTTGGCATATAGCTTGGGACACATGGGGGTTGGAGGAAATGCCATTGCTGCGGCTGCTTCACAGGCTATTGCTGCAACTCAACAGGTATTAAAGAGTTGCTGTTAATGTATAACTTAATGTACATTAATGCTCATGTTAGTTAGAACTTTTACTCATTTTTGGCTTTTAATTTGTAGATGCAACAAGGAAGACGTACAGCAAGCTTGAAAGCTTCCTATGACGCCGTTAATCTTGGGCTTCAGTCTTCGGAATTCAGCGTAGGAAGGGAACTTCTAGTCAATGCAGAATTGCATCTTGCAGCACAGCAAGCACTCGCAGCAACAACTTCCGATCGGACGGGCTCAGAGATGAAACGAAACAAAAGGTATATTTTAAATTTTAAACTCATCCAATCACGAGCCAAACAAACTACAAAATGGATATTTTTAATGGTTTATCTTGTCTATACCATCAACTATAAACATTTTTTATCATTTCTAATTATTTTTTTTTGTAATTGCAAGCAGGAAATCTCAGCACACCCACAATCCAGATTTCATACATACACCTCATGAAGAATTGGCAGAGGAACCTGTTCTGATGGATACTGAAACTACTGGCGAGTGGACGTTCGCCGCAGATCCTA
The DNA here is from genome assembly GCA_034696835.1 of Lepidocyrtus lignorum. NCBI lineage: Eukaryota > Metazoa > Arthropoda > Collembola > Entomobryomorpha > Entomobryidae > Lepidocyrtus > Lepidocyrtus lignorum. The sequence continues at coordinate 3,590 of JAQGAG010000770.1, forward strand.
GTGAGCCCCGCTATTGTCTGTGTAATGAAATTTCTTATGGTGATATGGTGGCCTGCGATAATCAAGATGTAAGTGGTGTCCCAGTAAAAAAAATTTCCCAACTTCTGAATGAATATTCTATTGTTCCGTTAAAGTTAAATCTATCAACTTCATTTATGTAATTTTTCAATCTTGCAGTGTCCCATCGAATGGTTCCACTATGGATGTGTCGGTATCACGCAGACCCCAAAAGGAAAATGGTACTGCCCTCAGTGTTCAGCTTCAATGAAACGTCGAGGGAGACGTTAATTGCATTTCATTGCGTAGCGCATTTATGGGTTAGTGAATTAAATTGTGTATAATGTGTGTTTACGTAGTTTCGAGTAACTATTTTACCTATTATGAGTTAATAACATTTTAGAAAAGTACAAGTTTGTCCGACACAATCAGTGATGCTATAAAATATATACAAAATTATGAAATGTGAATAATGGTGCACATTGATATGGAGCCATTCTAAATTTCAAAATCCCTAGATGTAGAAATTAAATTGAATTTACATTCTGTCAGAATGATTCTGAACTATATAAACGTTATTTATATAATGCTATATTAAGTTTACCACCTGTCCCAATCTAGCATGTACTGTCTTTTAATATAAATGATTTTGTAAGTTGTTTTAAAAAACTCTTTGATTTATTGTAATGCATTTTAAACAATAATATTAATGAAATGATTCATGAAACAGAAAATATTACCAAATAAACTATTTTATGACCGAGCAGTAATTGACTGTGTGTAAAATTACATTTTAGTTTTAGTTTGTGGGAACAGCTCGTCAAGACGCTTTTCATTTTCATGATATTCTCTTATCCAATTTCCAATGATTTTTCTCTCAAATTCTCTTGCTGCTACAACTGAGGGTGGATCTTTGGGGTGAGAGCCTCTCAAATCGAGGTGATGGGCAGCATCTTCCATCACTATTGACAGAAGACTGTCTGAGATATTCCTTAACACGCCGTATTCAAACCAGGGGTCCAGAACTCCATTACTAAAAATAAACGTCCCATTCATATTTACAAGAGTTTGCTGAATTCCCTTTTCTCCGCTGAAATAACGTATTTTGCATACCTAAAAATAATATTAGAAGCGGACAATATATTTCTTCCCCCATAAAACATATCTAACAAATCCGGCTGAGGTAACAGATCCATTCCAAATTCATCTTGACAGTCACTCGTATAGTCGGACATGTTCCATGGATCCGGCTCAAAGAAATCCTGCTTCCCATCATCACAGCTAGGGTCAATGATTTCCGTGCAAGTTTGAAAGTTAAAGGATAAACTATCCATGGCACTGAATACGCTGCTCAAGTCATTAATATCACTATAATTGAAACAATCCAGTTTGCCAGTATCATTGTAATACATGTTGAGCCCTTCATAAAATCTTGCGAGAAGAGCTCTATCAGCGTTTGAGGAGAAGAGGTCTTTGAGCACATTGTGAGGTTGCGTCTTAGTCACTTTATGGCAGAATACCTGGAAATAAAATTATATCAAACTTTCTTATCCAGTTTATGGGGAAAAGTTAGAAATAATGGAAAATATCCCAAGAGCACGTCCTCACTTTCACCGGATTTCCAGGTAGACTGCGGAGAAAGTTTGCTGGATATGGGTAATTAACCATTGACAAGTCAGCGTACATTGTGTCAAGCCATGATTTTAGAGTCGTGATATTCTCTTGGGATTGGATTGGATCACAAAGTCTCCATGTATCCGCTAGCCACAGCCTGCCTTCCTCTAAAATAGAACATGGAGCGCCAATATAAACGCAACAGAACCTTAAAACCTCTTATGTCGGTATTCATCCAATATTCTTTCCTTCATTTTTTACCTGTTTTTGAAACTTTGTTGATGGCAGACCAAGACTTCCGAACGGACTCCGCACAATTTGGTGATGCAGCTTTGAAAACGGAGGTCAACCTTTTATCATGCAGTTCGCATAAGCTCACATCAGTGAGAAGAATTGTCGCGGATGCGGCAATCCCACTGGAATAATATAAGGCGAGAAGCCGATTACTTCAATTTCATCCGCTACTCACTGCCTGGTAATTACAGGTAGAGCATAATTTAGTTATCTTCACCCACCCTTGGACTAGATGAGGGTACTTCATCCTTAAATAAGCTGTCAGTTGACCTCCATAAGAACCCCCAAATGCGATTACCGGACTGGACTCTGCTTCGTATGATTTTTTCATCCAGGTGATTAGCTGGGCATAATCTGCTAATGCTTGCTCCACTGTTAAGTAGCCTATTATACTGTTCTGCAATTTTAAAATAGAAAGCTAGAAAAATGATTTATTTATATGCAAGATTGACGCTTACATACATTAAGCTAATCAGTGTTTTTTTACATCGCCAAAAGTGTAAGTAAAATTGTCGGGTAAAGATTTCCCGTAAAATCTGTGCTCTGCAAATACAACCAATGCTCCGAATTCCGGTGCTATGTCCCACATGAAACCTGTAAAAAGGAAAGCAAACCGGACGCCATGTATAATTCATGACAGAAATAAGATCTTATCCTCACTTTGGTTAGGATAAGTCCAATCTTCAAAGTTATGGAATGTATTTATCCCTAAGTTCAAACCAGTGTTATCTGCAAATGACTCCACACTCCCCTCGTTTCCAGTATAGAAAAATATGGGCCCCTTATCAGCCCTGTTCCAGAAGGTATCATTGTACAAGAATCTGATCTTAAACGTTGTATTCACAGCAAAGCTGAAATGATCTAACTAGAAAAAGAAGCATGAAGATAATTTTATTTATTAATCCATCTCATCTTCTTTCCATTTTCTTTCTAATCCATTTTTACTTTGATGAATTTTAAATTCTTACTGGCACTTGGAAGTAATCTGTTTGATAAGTGTACCCCGAGGCCGAATTCAACTCTAAGCAGAGAATGCTGATAAGAGCTAACGTCATGGAAGGAAGAGTTTTACTCTTGGGAGGTCTCATGGCTCTTTGTTCGGGTCACTTGAAAGGACAAATGGCTTCGCTTTTCCACTACGCAAAAAAAAATCTAGCAGAATACGCACGTGAAGGCGAAGGTTGTTGTAAAGTCTTCTGAGGTCGCAAAAGCGCACTTGAGTTTCTTGGGCTTCTTGTAATTGAACTACCTATTCAGCCTATCTTCCTTGAACTTGTAAGATTGGAGTCCAAACCTTTGACTATTTTATTATTCTCCAGACCTAATGCGGATTTTCCTGTTGCTGATTTATAATTAATTCTTGATGAAAGATTTGCCAATGGAGAAAACAGTCGGATTAGCATTCCACTGACTCACCGACCGTGTCCGTGAAGGTGAAGTGAACGATCATATAAAAACCATTAACGGGGTAATGCGATATTTAAGTGCTAGATTAAGCCGCTTCATACTGACCAACCAAAACAAATTCGAATTCATACTTTACATTTAGTGAACTCCAGAACTACATTTGACTTAATGATGAAGGAAATATTAAAATTATTCAGCAATTCAATTCGGTCAACCTACGGCTACGTGTGAGTAGCCCAAGATAAATGTTTTAGTGGCCACATTAAATGTGTAGTAAACAGTAAAAAATGCATTATGTATCTCGATAGTATGATAGATAGCCAGCGTCAATTTTCAACATAAAGATTTTTTGCACTCCATTTTTATGAGTTTTCGTTTCTTCTTAAATATGGATTTGTCCTTTGAGAAGGCTAATTGCATCTTCCATATTCATAAGTACTGCGAGCTGGATACGGGCTGCTGTAATCCTGGAGTCGGACTTTATGTGATCTCAACAAGCAGCCAAAAACCTTCCACAATATTATTGTGGAACAAGATAATTTATTTCGCAACGTAAAAAATTGGAAAACAAGTCACAGGAGCAAATGGGAAATGGAAAGTAACAAGTTGTATAGTATTCTGATAGCATTTCCTTCAACCTGAGATTCTAATTTCATAAGTTCTCGTGAAGCTACAAAATTATATTTATCCGACCGCATATTCCACAATTATTCATGTACAATATAATGATAGGTACTTATGTCATGTCATCATGAATTATGATCATCTCTAAAGTAAAAGTTTACTAAAGTCCGTTCCCTTTGAACGCGGTTGAAATATCGGGTCATCCACTCCTCCCAATTATTCACAGGGTCATGTCCTAAAAGTGACTTAATGTTCCCCATATTTTTGGCCAGAGTATTATGTAGTCAGATAAAGACAATGTATTATCGCTCATTAAAAAGCATTGCCATCGGATAATTGAGGATTCTACTGTTTTGAATGAGTCCAAGCAGCTAGCTACTCTCCAGCATCCACACTAAAATGGATTGAAACTAAATGACTCAACGTACACAACCCCGGCGACAGTTTTCTCTCCAGTTCCATCGCCAACAAATGTGCCAAACATCCGGTATTTGACAGGTTATGTTGAAGGGAGAAAAAATGCCACTTCCTGTAGATTTTCACATAACCATGAAACCAATCGCATTTCTTCTAACAAAATCCATTTCCTTAAAATATCTTGCAAGTTTGCAGCCCGTTATAGCCGGAACATAAAACCACCATCAATATAACTGTTTTGATGTCATATCATCAGCATGATCAAAGTCAATCAAAGACGACCAATGTCATGTTGAAAGCACAAAATACTTACATTATGAATGAACCTTCAGACAGGTCAGAGAAGTCAAGGTCAGTTAAATAAAACCCAGCAAAATACTTAGAGATTGGATTACATACATACATCACATCCATTATTAACGCCTTCCCATAAAATACCGAGTCCTCCTTAACCATCAGCAATGATCCTAGATGAGGAGAAAGTTTTATCCTTTCCTATACCATTTCTTGATGGACTTTGAAACTGACTATAAGTTAAAGCATAAAAAGCGAAGTGACTACTTACAAAGGTAATTTTTGGGGTTTCATGCAGCATACCTATATGCCAAAACGGAAACGGAATAGTCTCTCGCTTCGTATGCTCTAAATCTTACACTTTGTCAAACAGAAGAAAAGCTCAAATCTGAACCATTGGAGTTCATACGCAAATATACTAATGTTAACAAACGATGATGCATATTAAGTACCTACTACCAGCCACCAGTTATTACAAACATCGTAAGAGATATAATATGTAATTTAATTTTGGCACTTTTAATAATCGTTTTGTGATTGCTTTCTTTATTACAGCCTCCTCCTTAATAATTATTATCACAGAGAGCAGTTTATCCTTTATAATACATTAACATCACAGACGATTTTAAATATAATACATTCGTAAGTAATGCATGCTCTTTCCTATTTTTTTACATCTTTGTTACGTCAATCTCAATAAAATACATTTATAAATCCTTCTCAACGTTCAGCTAAAAATCTTAAGCGTATAATATGTAGAGTTACTTAATCAAATCATTACAGTATCTCTGGAGAGCATTTTGTTTATAAAATGTATTGTTATTTTCCCTATGCATTGTCGTTAGGTAGGTAAGAACTTAAGGTTGTACTTGAAATGGTAAGTGACCCTGATCTCTTTGTGAAGAGCATGGTTGTCCGTGGTATTGGAATACTTTTCTTTCGTATTTTGAGCCATTTACGACCCTAAAAAGTGTAAAATAAATACATTTAGTACTGGTAATCGGATTGGATTCGTTTGAATTTGCTTGCGAGGATTAGGAAGGAGTAATAAGGATTTATAACGAACATGAATGACTATTTTTTGGAATATCAGGACTCAAAAGGATTCTCGATTAAAGTCTGAGACCTACATAAAGGAAGGGGTTGAAGTATTAGTACGTGACCAAGCTATTATGATTGGGATTACAAAGGATAAAGGGATATGAATTTTCAGTTGTGAGCGAATACCTTTCCAAACGTCTTAAAATGTCGTTCCAAATGCTTCCACGAGTGTCTCACAGAAGCAAATGCAATGTCAGGTATAGAAGAGGTCACCAACACCATTAGCATTAGCAGCCAGAAAGAAGCGGAACTCAACATGGTGAAGTACACGTGGCGGAAATCCCCAACGTCTAAGCCTATAGGTGCTCTGTGGAGTTTTCCAGAAATAAAAATATTTTTAATTGTAATTTAAGTCAACATTATCATTTCTTAAGACGGATAGAATATATATCTCGCAGAATTTCTCAAGCTGGGATTCTCAACTTACAAGTTTACTTCCGAATAGATCCCGGTTATAACGAAGTAGGCCAAGTATGAAGTAATTTGTGCTCCTAAATACCACCACGTTAAGTATTTGGTCTCGACGGCCATCTAAACAAAATATAATTTTTAGTATTAACTTTTCATCTAAACTTATCATCACATTCAACTAACTTTATTTAAATGATATAAACTTTAAAACCCCAACCAACCTTCATATTCGATGCGATAACGACCCCGCTGAAAACCACAGTTCCATAACTCGAAATATTGTCCTGTTCATCAAAATTGTCCCAAGCGAAATATGGAAGATAAAAGACAACCGCAGAGTGCCACAAAGCTGATAGGAGCCATGGAAGGAACTTCCTAACTGTCATTACCGCATTCTTCGCATTTTTCTTGTAAAGATGAGGATTCTTCAAAAGTGTTTCAGCGTCAAAGGGTTGTTCCAATAGTCCATAGAACATGATTGGCACAGAGGCAAAGAAAATGTTGTAATTCATGAGGAACAGTCCGTCAAAAAGAGCCTGGAAGTATTTTGTAAAAAACAACATGTCATTTTAAACTAATCTGGGGTGACTTGATAACATCAACTTTCAAGGTTTAAGATATATTTACCTGGGTCGAAAAGTTGGAGTTGAAGGAAAAGAAGAACTGCGGCATTACGAACACGACATTCTTGTAGAAAAAATAGTTGGAGAGGTTAGCCAACCGACAATAGTACCAGTGACCATGGACCAATATGGCTTTCCTTAAATGTCCAAATTTTGCCAGGGCAAAGTCCGCGGATCTCGCAGCTTGTCTCCCTTCCTTCCCCAGAATCCCTATCCCCACATGAGCAGCCAATATCATTGCACAGTCGTTGGCTCCATCTCCGACCGCACAGCAGGTGGGCTTTGTCGGTGAGTTTTTCACCATTTGAACAACTTGGGCTTTCTGGAGTGGAGCCATTCTGCAGCAAACAACGCGGAACGCTTTCATGGACACGTCTCGAAGAAGTTTCGGAGATCCTTGGAAAGCCACTCGTAGACTATCGCCGTCAATTACAAAGCAGGTATTATCCGAGGAGTCCATTTGATCGTGGATTTCTTTCAGTCTATTCCGAATATCTTCAGGATTGCTCATTTTTGTCACAATGTATTGCTTTGTGGAGGCGGTTATCAAGCCACAGGAAACGGCGACGTTAACCCCGGTTTCCAACTTGTCCCCTGTTAACATCCACACGTGGATTCCGGCCGCAGCGAAGGATTGTAAGGTTTCCGGCACGTGTTCCTGAAGTTGATCTTCCACCCCGGTGGCTCCAATAAGGGTCATGTGAGCCTCTATTTTACTGTAAACTTCTCGGACTTTCTCCTGTCGGTCTTTGATGAGGCGTCTGGCGGCTCTTAGGTCTGCGTTGAATTGTTCGTATTCTTCATTTGTTATTTTTCGAACGGCCACTGCCAATGTTCGCAGACCCATCTAAAATATTTTTTTACAGAGAAAGTTAAACTTGTAACAGATATCCTCCTCGTCCTCATTATTTTCGGTAACTCCAGTGAAGATGTAAATAATTATACCAGTGCGTAGTCCATGACATGCTTCAGAGTTGGATGTGTTGGCCCAGCATCACAATGTGGAATAATGCTTGACTCCGCTCCCTTCGTAAACAGCCATTTTTCACCCTTCTGATTTTCCAGAATCACTGACATGCATTTTCGGTCTGCACACAAAATGCAAATTAACCACAAAAGTCTCAAGTGCTGTAATTAGTGTAATTAGTATTTTCTTGAAGGAAAATATCTAGCTACAAACCTGCATCGAATTCCAATTGCATTAGTCTTTTGTAACTCTCAGTCTGTCCCAAAACATCCAAGGTCAGTACGTCCTCCTTCTCTCCGCAATACCGAATGCCTAGCCTGAGCAAAGTATAAAATTATCCGTTTAAGACAATGCGAAAATGTTCAGAAGCATTTTTTATGAATTAAATATGAATATGAACACCCACTTTTCGCAAGCTTCCAACAGGGCCTTCTCATCCGGACTCGAAGCTTGATACTCCAACGATCCACCGATAAACCCTTGTTCTGGGAATGCTTGGGAGGGCTCTGGGGTGACTAAACTTTCTCTTCTTCTCTCCATCTCCGCATGCTTCTCCCTCCTGAAGCTGAACATGCTTGGTCGTTTTGGTAGGACTGGCTTATCAAAGCTGGCTCTCCTTTTTGGCACAACTTGAACCGAGTGACATAAAGCTAAAACCTTGAAGAAGTATAGCACTTTGGGGGACTCCTGCAGCTTTACGGTTGCTCCGTTTGGATTCGCCTTAAAATTATTATTCGCGTCGATCAGGTATAGACTATTGTTTTGCAACAGGTATTCATAGCGAACTGACTCGACGGAGCAGTGACGAAACTGCATCACATTTTGCGTTAGCGTCCCAGTCTTATCTGAAAACAGGTATTCAATTTGGCCCAGCTCCTCATTGAGATCGGATGTGTTGCAGAGAGGCTCTCGCCCTTGGTCATCTCGCATGTCTTGGTCCCACACGAAAAACTTACTACCCAGGAATTTTTGAAGCTCTAAATTCAACCAAACAGGCATTGACATTGAGAAATAGTTTCAAACAATTATGTTTATTATTTAACTATAGTTTACTTAATTTTACTTACCTATCGTAACATATAAGGATATAGGAATTATATAGTTGAATAGAACGGTGAAGGATGCTACTGTGTTAAGGACTTCAATAGTGCTACTGAGCTCCTTAAAATTGTCAGTGTACCAGGGATCTTTGGGACCAGAAAAATTCAACAGAAAATAATCAATATAAATGTGGTAATCCTCTTTAACATTTATAACTTTAACTAGTTGTAATCCTACCATCAGCCTTATCCAATCCGGGATACCAATTAACAAAGAAACTCATTAGGGTGCAGAAAGCAACGAGAAATGCGAGCATCGCGACGAAGAATGCCAAGTAGTAGTTTACGGCTCTGTAAGTGAAATAAAACAGGTTGCTAATTTAATTTGTTTTTGAGGTACATGCATGGGGTATAATGAGACATTTAACTAAATGGCTACCTTTCAACTGTAGAAAATTTCGATTGAGTCGCTTCAGAGTTTCTCGCCAGTCTTGTGTCTCTTCCAGTGTAAACTACGACCCCAAAAAT
>JAQGAG010000771.1:0-12890 GCA_034696835.1 Lepidocyrtus lignorum
ATGGCTAGTATCACTACTATTATTTAGTACATTTGATTTCAGCTACGTCGTTCTATTAATTATGATCAATTTATTTAGTAAAGCTTCGACAGTACATAAAATTGTAGCTGGTTTGGAGGCATTTAGGAGACAATAGATACCATAGTGCTTTGTGTCGTACCTTTTAGTCTATCGAAAAATGTGCATTCAAGGAAATCATGCATTCTCCGAAATCGTTAGGCCAGCATTTTTCTAGGTGTATTATTGAGTTTCTTCGAATGAATCGATAACTTGTCCAACAAGTGCACTTATCCCGCCTTTGTTTCATGCATACCAACAGAAATGCATCAACTGCATTTGTAGCCGGTGTGGACAGTTTGTTACTAATTAAGCTATAATTTCTGCAGACTCATTATAGTCCATGCACCTACCTAATTGTAAGTTCTAAAAATAGCACCTAGGTATTAAGTAAACTTTTTGAAACTGAAAGCTTCCTTACAATATTATAACCATGTTCATGAAACCATTGTAAAAATGACCAAGTATAAATTGCGGTAATCTAAAAGTAATGCCAGTTTCGGTACGTTCATGCATTTTAAACTTTTCGAAATACACCTTCCCTAATAAAAACAATAGCCATTTTACTACGCTACGCCTCTACGCATAATCACCCCAAGTTGGCAATTTTTCTCGAAGAGAAATATTATGCAATGGTGTAAATGGAGCTGAAATACATAACAAAAACCATTGTTATTATTATTTATTTTTTATTATCATCACAGTCATTAGTATTATGTAGTATATAGTCCAAAACTCCCTAGAATCATTTCCACCTGCTCGACTCCGCAGATTCCTCGTAAAAAGGGGTAAAATATACGCTATAAATTTTCGGGGAGTCTAGCTCCGCTCACGCATCGTTGCTTCAAGCACGTCTCAGTCATATAGTTTTCGTGACATTTTACAAATTACGTTGCTTTAAAAAAATAAATATTGTTTGTGTTTCTGCTTGCTACATTTTAATTTCTCCGTTTGAGCAGTAAATTCATACGCGGAAAACACTGAGAATGATGACGATGAGCCTACTCCTGCAAGCATTCAAGAAGGAAATTTCTTCTCAAGTACGGGGAGAACCCACATTATTGCATAAAGTTTTTAGAAATGCTAGAGAGTACCGTTCCATAAAAATAATGAAAAACAAAGATTTTTTCAACGGTTACATCATCTCATTTTTACTGTAGATTTACTGCGATACACGGAATGCTCTGTCGCACCGACGGCGTTTTGCATGAATACATTTTGAAAGTTAGTAAACCATCAAGGGATAATGTTATTCGGTCATTTCCCTCGCGGCAACTCTTGTTGATTAAGGGAAGATGTTGCATTGTCATCATTAATAAAAATGAAAATATCTTTTGATAGAAGACTGGCAACTCTGAAAGGATTTTAAATGTTTGAAAAAATGCATGAAATGTTTTCTAAAATTTTCACTGCCAAATCATAGGCATTTAATTTTGATGAGATGATGAGTTGGGGGGATGATCCACTAGCTAACTATCGAGTAATTCCACATTCATTGAAAAAAGCTTCTATCGAATATGTCGCTATCGATAAATTACTTATTTGGATTATTATAATCTTCTCGTGCCAATAAAATCAATGATTTTTAATACTCTGGATAATTTTAGGTTAGAATTCTGTGAATAAAATATGCGAGTGTCAAAAGGCTACAGTGCACGTTAATTCTAAAATCAGCCTAATTGTAATTAGCTGGGTGTAATTCACAACTTCAAAAAAGCTGCTCTTGACCGTCAAATGGGTGTATTGTTAAAAGTACAATCTCGAACAAGCACGAAATAATGAAATGCCCACGATGTAATAATTGTCATACATCCCAAATTGATTTATTTTGATGGTTCAAGTTGAAGGATAACAAATTGAAATGGTGGAAAATTAACAACGTCTCAGGTATTAACCCCAAAGTACAAGAGAGTTACACTTCCGTCAACCTATACTTTACCTCATATGATCATGATCATGTTCATGACGACTTCATCCTAATGTATGTAGTAATAACTGGAAGCGGTTTGAAACGGTAGTGTATTGAGTCGTGTCGTGAAACAAAATTCCAATTTAATCAGAAGAACAACAGAGAATGAGCCAACCGGAGAGCATTATTAGCCCATCAAATCAAACTAGCTGAGCTCAACCAACAACACATCCAACCTTAACAGCATCGCATTGCTAGAAAAACCACTTTCTTACTTTCTCATCAAAACAGGTCTTTTGATCACGACGATACGCGATGCGACAACCAAACTGCATTGATATTGCATTCTGAAAAAGGATGAGGAAGCTTAAAGAGCGAATTTTGAGGACTCGTTATCGAAAAATACTAGTTTTGTTTGTTATCCTCGTCGTCATCATATCATAACTATAATCATTCCAATCATCATCATCTTCATTTTAGTATTTCTTTTTCTCCCCCATCCATTCCGAAATTCGATTCGCAGTAGCGACAGCACCTTGACCGTAAGGGAAGCCAAGCGTCATAACATTATTATTTATTGCCGGTACGCTGCATTATATAATGCATGTGAAATTGAAGAGACGTACGTGACATTGGGTATTGGCTCCCATCTCATCTCCCTGATTGATTGGGAGAACGGTTGTTTTCGCTGTTTCGTTAGTTCCGTCCTTATCATCATCATTATCATTAGGTACTCAAAAGGATGGATCGAGACATGCATGTAACGATGTAACTACTGAGCCAGTCTAGTCCCGTAATAATGTGGCATTAACTACATGCCAAGTTTTTGTTGACTGCGCAGCAACGCCAGCATTATTTACTATCTCATATTTTGAAAATAAAATCAGATTTTAAATTTTCTGATGCCCGTGCCAACATCATTGTATTCTGTAATGTTATTTTTTCCGCGAGTAGTTTAGTTTTGCATCTACACCGCATGTACTCCTCTTTGCATCACGGCTAGTCGATAGAAGTTCGATAGCAAAATTCAATCTTTTTTGAGAGAAGTCTTTAATTTGACAGGCAGACATTTTGATGGACCGATAGAACTCAAACAAGCACACTATTGTTGAGATTTACAGCCTTATTCTTACCGCGGCTTGTTAGCAAAAAACTTTAAGCTATCTTTTGTTACATCATGGAATTTAAGAATATAATATAATACCCAATTTCCCGTGTAAAATCCTCAGTACGAAAACAATCTTATGAAAAATATACAATAATTTATCATCATTTTCCGAATAAATTATCCTCTCGAACAATCAGCTAAAATCCGTTTCATGCACATATGATGACACTCCTCCTTATTGTTTTAAATGTGACTTTGTGACTCCTTGTGTTGATGGTCATAAGACACAACAATTCAGGTAAACACCCATTTCGCGTTATTGGATAATATATTCCAAATTATTTTTTAAAGGGGCTGGGCCCGCATGACATACTTGAGTAATTGCGCAATAGACATTGGAGAGGAGTTTTAACCTAGAGGATACCTATTCATTCTACAACAAAAATCCTTTTTAATTTGATATTGATATGAACATCAACCATGTCATATCATTAATTGAGTAAATCACGAGTGCAGGTATCGTATGGGTGAAGAAGACGGAAGCTTGTATAATGGTTTTATGAATTATAAAATGATTAAATGAAATATGACTACGATGAATTGATGATGTAATGGTGGGTGGCTTCTCACAACTAATTTTTATGTGTATGGTTAAAGGTCATCACATCACAACAAAGTACGTTATTATTAGGGAGCATTTTCATACAAGAATGAGAACGACAGTGGTGATTACGCAGGGCAAATCATTGTTGCTGGCTGCCTTGGCTTTGGCTTACATATTTTGGTTCATTGTATTGCATCCCTCGAAAAAATTACAAATTATCCTGTAATGATAGCTAAAGTCTAACTTCTTATGATTATACGGCATTCATTCCACATTTTTTCTCCATATTTTTGTTATTGTTTGCAACAGCTACCATTGAGTGAAACAAACGTTGAATGTAGCGACAAGACTGCTCACATTCCTGAAAACAAATTTTCGTCTTCGCCGACGATGATTTTTCCATCTGAGAAATTCATGCTCTATGAAATATGACGTAACATCTTGTAGAAGATGTGCTTTTTATTTTATTACATACCTACCATCTAAGACTATCTCTGCGGATATACGGATCAGTTGGCTTGATTCTTTAAGAAGCAAAACGACTTAATGGTTGCACTTTTGAAATGACAAGGGAGCGTACATATAATAGCATCATCCTTAAATACAGGCTTCAGGCCTGCACTTTATAATCTCCAACTATTATCGTAATAATCCTGACAAAGCGAGTAAAAAAATGTTGGAATGACAGTGAAAAAAAAATTGGCGCATTTATAAAATTTAACGCGTTATGTATTTTAGCACTTAGCCATGCCTTGTTGCAACAATAAGGGAGGGAGGAGGGTCGTCGAACTTCATTTCATTCAACCATACAAATAATATTCTATCGGGAAGGCTCTCCTAGACTCAGGGGACGATAGCTAGCATAACGACAACGAGATGAGTAGTGTTTTTTAAAGGAGGAAAATGAATTCATCCGAAGTCAAGTCGCGAGACTTGTTAAAAGATCTTTTCCTTGCTCCTTAAGAGTCTATATAGTACCTACATACTATATTAAAGGTCTGCACACAATGGATCCATTATTACAAAGTAATGTTGATACGCTGCACGTATAAAAAAGGAATACGAGATTATGGTTCCACCACCACTCACGTTCGTTACTTGTAGGAAGAGAAATAAAAAATGAGATCTTTATCCTGTTTTCTGCGATACCGGCAACTTTTTGCGGAATAATGGCAAGGGTAATAATGATGATAGAGGATGGGATGTGGAAGTGGTGCAGTCTCATCATCACATTGCCACCGTCATCATCATCATCAACAAGTCTCAACTCATACAACCAAACCAACTTTACCACTATCATTCGAACGGACCAGAACCAAGAGTGTTAGTGACAACAAGAGAGAAAAAAAGGTAATTTAGCTGTACTTGACTTTTTTTCTTGTATGCACGAGAAAAGTATGAGATCAGATCGAGGTACCTTTGTGCTCGGTTGTATGGCATTCCTCTTGAAATATGTATTGCCGGAAAAGGCTAGGAATGGGAGATGAGATGATATTTTCTGCACTTCCAATAAAACCAGGCGCAGTCAAGAAGTGAAAACGGAAAGGCAACGGAGCGTGTAGGTGTGTGCGGAAGTTAATATTTCTTAAGTCTTCCAAGTAAAAGTTCAAAGGTAATGCTTCTTGAGCCTCATGGGTTTGACATTTTCCTAGAGAAAATCCCCATTTCGTTTGTTCTCGGGTTGGATTAACGATATTTCGGGGAGGTAAGATGAGCATTACATTATTTATGCATGGAAGGGAAGTGTATGAATGAATGAAATATAAATGCTTATGATATGATTATGGTGCCGTTTTTTGACTTGGTGGATTATAGTGGGAGTGAAGGTGGTGCTTGAACACCCATTAAGTCATCGTTTTAATGCACCCAACCACTTAAAAACTTTGGCCCATTATTATACATATATCGTTTCGTCTCTCTTTTTTGGCAATTTTAGTCATGTCCACTTTTTCATTTCATTATTCATCTCTACAGCCTACAATAAGAGTTGACGCTTGCTCAGGCTGCATTAAGAACTTTAGGACATATCACTAATATCACTATATTAAAGGGGAATGAGCAGGTAGAGGGCTGTGAAGACAATTCATGAGTTTTTCGCGAAAATTTTTATAATGTCATTGTTATTCATTGAATGTTAGCATCCCTGGCATGCAGGAAGAGAATGGAGCAAAGGCACAGAAGCTGGTTATTAAGGGTTCGCCAATAGTCAACACAACAGAGAGAGAGAGCGAGAATTTCTAACGGATCCCTAGAAAAAAAAGAGTCACGACGATATGCTGGCGATGGTGCAAGCTCAGGAATGGAAGGAAACGAGTCGTACTAGTGCAAAATTTCACTCAAACCGGGGACAGCAATGTCTCCTGACTCCCATTTCAGTTTCCAATTTATTCGTGTACATGTCAGTTTCTCTGATAGCCAACTACAAATTTTACGCCTACCTGATTGATAAGATAAGGAAAGGACTTTAAAAGTCCAAGAACTACGTAACCAAATATTTTATCATGATGAATCATTTTCATCTTAAACTGTTTTTTCCTTCTTTAAGTTTTACAATTAGCTTGTTCACTTATTGCAATACTGAAATTATGCAGGAGTATAAAAAGCCCTTTCATAAAAACGGAATTAGCATGGAAGAATTTGAAAATTTCCAACTGACTTAAATTTGCATATAAAGTACACCTTTGCAATTCTGATCTTTTAGCATCAGTCTAGGTATGCCATATCCAATTAAATGAAGAACAGCATTAGCATTTAATCGTAAGAGAAAAGAGAAACTGAAAAGTCATCTTTGTAAAAACGCGTCATCAGCTCGACAAAAACAGGAAGATTGTTTTTCTTACCACACTTGTTAATATACCGTCTTGTCTTACGTATAGGATCAACTTTATATAAGTATTTTACTCAAATCTCTATACGAAGGGCTTTTGGTTAAAGTAAAAGCATAAAAAATAATTTTTAATTTATTTCGCGCACTCTGTAATATTCGATTTGTATTTCAACCACAAACCAAAATTTTTGACATGACAAGCTACTCCGTTTGATGTGTAATATATTGGTCAACACGGTAATAAAATGAACTCTTCATTTGGTATTTTCTACAGTGTTTTTCTGGCCCTTTCCCAAGAACTGATTTCAAGTTCTTCGCAAGCCATAGTATAATACGTAAAGAGTAATAACAATTACACTTTCAGAGATTCTGATTATAATGCTGATATGCGGCTAGAAATATAAGTACCGCTACTACTAGTACTATGAGCTCTTGATTGAATCTCAAAAGGTATGGAAAGCATTTTTAAGTAAAACAAGTTTATCAAGTGAGAATCAATGCGAAGGACATGCCCTTGATTCATCCAACTCGGTTTCCGATGATCACCAACCAACTCCATGCATTGCAGCTCTGCAATTTTCATTCACTTTCTACTTTTGAATTGTAAAAAATACACGTGTAACCAGATTCATGTGAGGGGGATATGCTAACGGAATAATAAAATGAAATAAAAAGAGTTCGCCCTTTATTGTAGGGCTGGGGCTGTGTTGAAATTGATTGATTTGAACCTTTAGCCATTATAAACTTTCAAACAACACATGAAAAATTAATATTGAATCCTTCCG
Organism: Lepidocyrtus lignorum; assembly: GCA_034696835.1. Classification (NCBI taxonomy): domain Eukaryota; kingdom Metazoa; phylum Arthropoda; class Collembola; order Entomobryomorpha; family Entomobryidae; genus Lepidocyrtus; species Lepidocyrtus lignorum. The sequence goes on from JAQGAG010000771.1 coordinate 7,291, forward strand.
TTCTCCGGACTTAATTGCGCTGAGAGATTAGTCCTTGAATTCAGTAACATGACAAACTAATGGAGAGATTTAATTGTTAGAACTGTTAAGACAATGGGGTGGAATTGACCTTAGCATTTATCTTAACTCTATATGCATAACAAAATGTAATTAAAGTGGACTACAAGGCTTATGTCAGCATGTCCATAAAATACAGCCCCAATAAATAAAATAAGTCAACTTCCTCCTCTCCAAGTCCTTGAACAAGGGCGTTAGGTAATTAAGTACGTGCCTACCCACCTCCTTTTCATTTGCGTTCAAATTGGATCCAATTTTAAGAAAAGTTACAAAATTTCATTTGGGCAAGGAGATTGGAGAAAAAACTCCATTCCGCATTTTAGGAGCCTATACCACACGCAATCGAAATTCTTTGCCCCACACACCGAAATTAGTGTTTTTCAACTAGTTTTAAGATAAAGTTATCTAGCCTTTTCCTCGTAATACATTTCCACTCATCCATTTTCCCCCACGTAGTATAACTAACCGACTAACCACGTAATACGGTTTTAGTTGGAATGCGAACGAGCCCTTTAATTGGCCATCTCTAGCTTGTTATGAATTACTAAATGTGTGTGACTTTGACAAACTGCAACTTGCCTCGTCACGCCATGACAAAGTGGACTCGTCAACTCCTGTACAAAAGACGCACGACAGTTTCTTCAAAACTAAACAAAAAGCTTTTATGCTCTCTCCCTCTAGATGAAAGATGAAATTGCAAAACAGCTGAAAATCCCACACAATGCATTCCATTATAGCTCCGTGGCCCGCATCTTTTCATGCTAATGAGCTGCTTTTGTTCCGGTATGCAAACATTGCAAACTTCGAGTCTCATTGACCAACAACTTTTTCCCCTTATGTAGACTCGCGTTGTGAAAACTGCACATACCACATTTTGCCATTTGAGTGCGGGTACCATTCCACCACATCAACATCAACTCGCATTGCAATAGTTTTAGCACAGAAGCACGGAAGACAGCGTCATCATAGTATGTGCATGTGTGTGAGCAGAGAAGTCGCATGAATTGGTCATTGATCCTAAAACGGTAATAGGATGCTGTGGATCTCCCTGTTAAATATTAATGAGGATCCTCTTCAACCGGTATCTTTTATTTCGATCTACCTGCTGCTGTGATCTTCCTATGCTGGTTTTCACATATCGATGAAGGGACTTTGTGCTCGTTCTCCTTCTAATCGGACTACACGATACAAGCTAATAAGGGAAGTTTGCTTGGCTTAATCTGGTCTCTACAGAAGGTCCTACCTACTGTATTGGCATAGGTAATTGCAATAGTGCAGCAGATTTGAATAGATTTGGTTGAAGTTACTGAAGTACTCCTACTTATTTGCAAAGTGCAATGGATGCGCAGAAGCATAAATATCAAAGAAATTATTATTTTAGTATGTCATACAGCGAGAACGACGTTGTCTAGAAAAAATAAAACACTAATTAATTAGCAATAGTTTAATGAGCTTCAAAACACATACCTTAAGCCAAACATTTTAATTGAGGCAAGCACCGTTCCTTTACTCATGAGAGTTTAATAGGGTTAGTTGATGCCCATTTCTATTCAAATAGGTTTTTAAAATTGTTTAATCAACAGTTGAATGGTTAAGGTATACTTTTGTTAATTATTCTCGTCCATTATCATGACGAAGGCGACTTTTTGGAAGCGCAAACGTAATTTTCGCTTGAATATCACAAGTAGAAATATGACTAACCAGTAATATAAATTAGGATCCGTGTTAGCCAACACTAATTTTCATATGGCTCCACACTCCACTCCCTTTTGCCTTTCTTTTCCCCTTTCACTCCACAACACACACACGTTATTACACAAGGAGCCTTGTAGTCACCGCCTTGTTGTTGACACTGTCATTCCAAACGACGCTGGCAGGGCTACATTGTTATAATAAAAGACTTTAAAAGGAGAGTTAGACTGGAAGATCCCATTTAAAAGACCATAGTCCAACTGTTCCTCGGATTGAATTCAGTTTCCCGGTAGATTGTTTCATCGGCAACGCTTGTATGATAAAACGCTGTTGACGTGCATTATTCAAAGACAATTTCACGATTGTCCTAACTGTTTTACCAGTTCATTTCTTTAGTTTGCTGCACTAACTATGGTAAATTAGTGTTGTCAACGAAATAATCTACTCTGGAGATTTTTTAGTCCAGGAACACTTTTTTTGCCGTCTCTTCCACTCTAAATCCCCTTTTAACCTCTTTTGTTATAATCATATCTCATATTAAACTTCACAATTACACAGATATCCACTCGCTTATAATATTTCGTCACCATCCACCCTTATCATTATTACATTGGCCAAATTATTTATTAAATATTTATCCCTCCTACTTTTAAGCCGAAAGATATACTCAACCCATCTAACAATAGCTACGTAATAACTTGTTTTTCTTGTGAAATCATGAAATGCACAAAAATCTGCCTCTGCCTTCCGCAATGCTGTTGCAAAAACAAGTAATTCATTTTATCACAACAAACCTTTTTTTTTCGAAAAAATCGGTGTTTACACTTTTATGTTTTCTACGCTATTATAATCATGTTTAAATACTGTGCTAACACAAACATAACTAGATAATAACATAGCACTAGCTTCAGTAAGTAGTAAGTGGCGAACATGAACAATGCGAATATTTGTCAGCACACATTACATGACAAAAGTATTCCTCAGATGCAGACAAATAGGCTAACTTTTCAGAGATAATATCTTTCAACTCTGCACAATAAAGAATTTCAGGAAACTAATTTCCTCGTTGAGATTAAAACCCCGGCAGACGAGGAGCAAAAGTGGTAATAATAGCTAAATATCTAGCACACTATAGCCATTACCATCATTTTATGTTTATGAATGACCAATGATGAGCATTGTGCTCAAAACATAATAAATAATTTATTCAGGCTAGTTCACCATAAATAAATTAATATAACATACAAACTTACTTACATCTGGAAATTGAATTTACGTGTGCGATTCGATCCCTATTTTATAGCGAACGGTTTACATTTTTACGTTAAGCCCGCTTCGGTGTCTTCACTCAATCTAAATATTTTTTATCCGCACTTCTTTTTTCCATTGTTCAAAAACATTCTATTTCTATAGATGACAGCCACGGATAAAAAAAATACGGTCGGTTGAAAATGCGGTAAAACCAGAAGGGTTACGTCTTGTTGCCTATTATGATGGATATATTCCATGCAGTTTTGTCATAATAATGAAATGTTGAAAACCTTGAGCTCTCAACCCCCTTTTCTTTTCAGAAGTCGTCTTCAAACATTTGTTTCACACTGCTACACATCACATCACATAACGATTCTATTTTTTCAACTCGGTATTGTTTCTTCCCTCCGTTTGTTCTGTCTGATATGTATCTAATGAAAAAACTCACTTCCTCCCTCTCTCTTTCTAATTTTCTGAATGCGGAGACTGAGCCTAAACGGTGAGGGATGATGTGATGTGTGGGAGTAAAATGTGCATGAGAGCGTGCCTTATAATACTATGTCCGTACAATTGAATAGGTATACGTATATCATATGCTTTTAATGTCTCTAGTTTTTAATCAGTGGCGATATGATAAAGAAAGCGCCAAGGCACCATCATTCTATATTAAAAGATAAGTTACTTTTTAAGCCAAACCCAAAGCTCAGACTGTTACCGTACATACCTAAGTTATGTGAAGATGAAAGGATACTATTATGAGCTAACTTCGTGGGAACACGTATTCCGAGTTTCCAACCGCCACCAGCATAATCAACAACATCATATCACCAAATCGTCAACATAATCACAATTACTCACTATCACTACTAAACCAACACGAAGGCACTCTTGTACATGGCCTTTTGCTAAAGTAGCATCGCGATCGCATCGCTCTCTTCGTCTGATGCTGCACTAAGAAGGAGCCACCACAAACATCAACATCAACAGCACTTGACAGGGACGAAATGAAACTGTACGAAATAATAATACCATGCAATCATCTTCAATTCCACAAAACTGCTACTTAGCAAGCTCAAAACTACTAACACGGCAACATTTCAGCAGTCAAAAGGAACATTATAGAAATGGACGAGAGAGACGAGAAGTATAAAAACTCGATGTTGCTATTGCCATTCACAATGCTCATATTTCAAGAAAGGATGAACTGAACAATCGTTCCTTCTAGCCCAGGCGCACCTGCATGATCAAGTTAAGAATGAAGAATGAAGACTGCCTAAGTCAGAGAGTTACACGAGAAGGTAATAATAATAACCTTGTTGATTCAATAGTGTTTATGCGTAGAGGGATAAAATATGCATATGCAGATGAACAACTGCAATAAAAAACACAACAACCGCGCTATCTGCTACTAGAATGCCTATACTTTACAGGTCTCCACCTGAGCTGAAATATATGGGCTCAGGTGAATGTAATCAAATCAACGAAATGGATGTAGCGAAACAGGTAAAAGGATACGTGAAGTTCCTCTCGCCTCACAGAAAGGTACGATTTTAGTCGCAAACGAAATAAAATTAATCTCTTTTTGCTGCAGAAGAGGAGACCAGACATACTAAAAAAAATAATATTCGCTTTTGTAAAACATTGAGATTCTTTTCATCACGGAGTGTCTGCAATTCATATCATGATGATGATGATGTATCTGGCTCATCTTCATAATTTTATGTGTTCATACCATAGCATCTATAGTTCATACAGGTGTTTATGATAAAGAAGCGTAAAGGCTCGGAGGGCAATCGCATGAATAATTATGGCTATCAATTTTTCTCAAGTTTTTGTGAGTGCGTTATTATTTATATTTGGCAATTGGCAAAGTTCATTGTTTGGGCATTTGGGCGGATGGATGGTTTGGTTAATGCGTTTCCTTGAAAAAAATCACAATGATGATGATGATGATGAATTGATGACTAATGTGCATTTTGATGCTAATGTTTGTTGGTTCAGGCTAAACGTGAAGATGAGATATTTTTTGCTGCTGAAAATAATTATTACCCCTTTCCTACTCTTCCACTTTCATCTTCTCAGTTCTCAGTCATTTCATTATGAAATTCTGAAAATATCATCAGCATTAATAACTCCATTACAACATTCATAATTATGACAAGCTTGAATCCAAATCTACGTGTTGGATTCTGTATGTAATAATTAATTAAAAATATTAGGCATTAGGATAAATGAAAGCTGTGAAATTAATTTTCTAGCGAAATATTTACGATTATTTACGAGCCAATAACATTTGCATATAATATTTTGAAAGTATAAAAGGCAAGGGGATTTTAAATGTCAGGGGCATTTTTTTACGAGGAGATTACGATGGATCAATGCGATGTTTTATGTATTATTCATTTCTGACGAACAAGTGCATTCAAAACATGTTCTGAATAGTAAGCAGGATTAGAGCAGGTAAAGTAGCTAGAGACACAATATTTACGTTTTTACATGGGGGACCAACAAAATTTTTGTTACTGGCTCTCCCCAGTTCCTGGACTGATTTGTATCATAGACAACATAAAATAGGGATTATCCCTTATCAACCGTAGACT
>JAQGAG010000772.1:0-12865 GCA_034696835.1 Lepidocyrtus lignorum
AAGCGCACTGAAAAAAACAGAAAAAAATTTAGGCCTTAAGTTTAAACCCTTCCTATTTTTTACCTATAATATTTTAGATTAGTCCCAATAGTGGAATTTTTCTGTCACAAGATGGGGAATATATAACAAAAAAATTTGATTTCGTAAGTTGGGCTGGTAGATATTTATAGCGTCTTGTTTGACTCCTAAAACATATTGAACGCTCCTCGTATATGCTTAATGCTTTCAGGAAACATTGTTTAAGTGAGAAAGAGATGAGCATTTCCGATTGGTTAAGAGGATCGTTAAGAATGTTGAGGTGGATCATGAGGATGACCGTGCGGAGAATTGAATAATCTAACCCGCAGATAAATGGATGAGGACCTAAGCCAATGGAATGGAGATGGAGCCATCAAATTATAATGAAAATCCGGAGGTTTTTAATATATTTTTTAATACTGTTAATTTAACTCATCAAAAATACTGTCCATTGTATTATTGTAACTACATACTATCCCGTGATTAAAAGGCTCCTCTTTATAAACGCAATTTTAATGTTGTCATTTTTAAAATAAATTTTAGCTTAAGTTAAAATAAACTTAAAAAACGTGCACTCGCTGCTTGCATGACAGATAAAGGGGATAAAGCTCATATTTTGAAAGCGTTTTGTCTTGTATTAACCCAACCCTCATCCATTTCTCCATCGACTTGATTAACTTAATATGCTTTTCAGATCCAATCATCTTTCATTGCATTGAAAAACAAACCTAAGAAACGTCATGCATTACCCTTTAAACCAATAAGGATTAACTGGATTAAATTCTAGTGAATGTGATTATTTCACCCATTCACATTTTTCATGATAGATAATTTCGTTAAGTAGAGTATCAAACCGGACTATAATTAAAACCGTTATCTCGTGGTAAATGCACTTTGTATTTATCTCTTGTATCTGTCTGGAGCATTTAAAAATTCATAGCATTAACTATGCCCATATTAAGGCTAAGCTGATGGCGAAGGATTCATATAAAACACTGTATTGTGGTACTTATCTATTGATATGAATCATATCATAACGCAGATTTAGGAACATTATTGACTCTAAGCACCGATATTTACACATGTGCGTGGCTGTTGTGTATATTTAGTGGAATTATCTTCAATATCAAACGAGAGCAACCCAATCCATGAGTCATGCCGTGTTTGGGTGAACTAACAACAGAATTGGTTCTTCTTCTTATCTCACTTCTTCTTAGGTATTTGCTTTGCTGTCCTAAGCAACTTCATCGTAAGCCTCCGAGAGTTGGATACGTTATCGTTGTTATCAATACATATAAAATGGCTTTACTGCTAAAAATATGAGCCGGGGCATTGTCTCCGGAGAAGGAATGATATTATTACAGATTGCGTACTTTTAAACGAGTTGTATTCAGTCTCAATGTCTTCCGAACTGGATAAAAGTCAATTGTACAGGAGCGCAGAGTCCCAGTTCGTAATAAGTTTTGTACTTGACGAGTTGATCTCCAGACGAGGAAGACGAAGTAAGCTTTTTCTTCCAGGCAGTTTCTCATCGGGGCACTGTGCGACAATATCAATAAAAATGGCTTCGAAGGGCAACACCGTTACAATACAAATGCCGGAGGACAACACCACGCCACCGGTAGAAGCTTCATACTGGTCATGGACGTTTGGCTTGACAACGTTCCCTTTCTTACTGTGGTTCTACCCATTCTACCTCCTAACTGGGAGAAAATTCCCCCCTTCAAGTCCACCTCAAACCAAACCTATTTCAAAATACATTGCCTGGGAGTATGCCGTCTTCGGTTCTTCAGTTCCCCGCAACATCACTTCAATCATCCTCCTGATCCCCACCATCCTCCTAAATGTGTACGTTCTATACTTGTTTTGCTACCTGTTTAACGTCCTCTTCATCGTAGGGACTTATGAAGGCTCCCTTCTCAAAATTCTCAATTTCATTCAATTCCTCCTAGTCGTTGTCCCCCTGGACTATTTGTGGCTTCGTGGATATAAAATTAACAATATTGTCTGGAGGTTGAACAACCTATATAGGGTTCATGATGGGGTCGGCTGCCGCTGCGGATGTGGATTCCGGCTCCCATTGATATTTATGATGGTTGTTGTGCTTTTGTGTCAAAGTGTCAGTTGTTGGTTATACACGACGCTTGGAATCTTTTCCCTGTTGAACATAATGGAGTTTTTGCAGTTAATCTCTTCGAACTTATACTGCTCCTTCTATCTCCCCTTATATTGCACATTCTGCTATGCCATAAAGTTTCAAATGTTTGTGATCAAAAGCTACATCTACAAACTTATAGCTCGAAGGGAGCTCCCCAACAATGGTCATTTGGATGTTGTAAAACAATTATACACCCAGGTGGCCGATTACATAATCATAATAAACGACCACTTTTTTCTATTCATCTCGGTTGTCATTCTTACGTTAATTATGTGGGTTGCAATCGACTTGGAAATTTTGGAGAAACTCGTATTTCCCAAGACAGCAAATGCCATGGAGCTCCTGATAAAAATTACGGAGGTGCAAGCAACATTGACAAAAGAAGGCAGGTTAATTAATGCCACCATTGCGTCCATCTTGCTCAAATGTGGGCTTATTGGCTTCACAGCGAAGGTAGTTGTTGATGTTAATGACTGTGTGAGGGAGTTAAATGTCTGGCTGAATGACATGATCACGGGTGGTGGAGGTACTGATGTCATGGAGGAGTTGGAGGGCTTAGGAGTCCCGATAGGAGGAGAATTTTGCCAGCCTGATGAGGTGTATCGACTCGAGTGTGCTGAGAGTTGTACCAAGTACGAGTTCCGCAAACAGGTAAGGAAAAAATGAATAATGGGATAGAATGAATGATTAAATATGAATGCACAGTTTCCATATTTTGTATCCAGTTAACAATCCTAACTCATAACTTTGCTTATATTTTACTAGTTTAAAAATCTAAAGGCGTATATTCACTCCCGTATGCAACTGGAGAGAGCAGCCCTGCTCCGTATTGCCCTTGCTGGACTGCTTCACCCATTCCTGTTTGGCAGAGTGAGGAACTACAGAGCTACCTTTTAAAGAAATGGGGTAAAGCAAGAAAATCATGTAGTAGATATAATACACTCGACATAATATCTACTTACGATTAGAAATGAGCTTGCCATTGAATACACTAATTAGATAATGATAAACTGTACTTTAGTAATAAATTTATTATTAATTTGGATCACATATTTACACCTAGTAATAAGCATATTGTTTGTCTCCCTTACCATTACTAAAACATAAAGATGAAAATGGAAACACCTTGACTGATAGCTTACAGGTCAAAACTTTTTAAAGATAATTATACGTTTTGTAAGTTGCACGCAATATTGTTGGGTTTTGTGTTGGTGTCGGCGCTCATCGCTGATGATATGATTACGAGAAAATTATTTAAGTGTCAGACATAGTTTAAATAGGAAAACGAAATATTATATTAGTAAATTGACTGCAATGGGTCAAAACTATCTACGACGAAACGGTTTAGAAAATTTTTATTTGGAAAATGTCAATGCCAGCCGGCAAGATTTAGAAGTGGCATTATTTATTCAACAAACTAAATGAGCTATTTTTACATTTTTTTCCTGATCATTTAAATTAATGCATACAATAGATAATATAGGTTAAGTTAGAAATATAGTATGACTACCTGCTCTAATATTCATATAATATAGATATGTAATTTAAATTGAGCAATAATATGTTATTTTAATTTTTAATTTATTTTGGACACCATTAGACAGGATAGTTACTAATTTTTATATGATTATTGTACTTTAAAATGCCTATGGTTAGTGGGCGGAAGTTGTATTTCAATAAAAACAGCATTCCTGGAAAAGATCGAGTTACAAGGTCGACTTTATAAATATACCTACTACATTAAATTAAAAATATAAAATTATACATTCCACTCATCACAGATTAAAATCTATTAGGTACATATATCCGAGCATGGAACAATTTAATGACGAACATAAACGATACAAGACTTAATACATAGTTAGGTTTCTCCTGCATAATTGTATCGTTGATAATGGGTGCATGAAATTATAAAAGCAAATCAAATCTCCATCAGTTCCTCTTCTGTTGAAATACCGAAATCCCCCATCCTTATAGCAGAAGGTCAAAGGTAAATCTGATCCTACAAGGAAATATAGGAAAGTCTCACGCTGCCCCAAGCATGGCATTTGTGGTAGTAAAGTTATTGTTGGGAGTAGAAAGTAGCTATAGATGATCGATGCAGATGCGTTATCCTTAAGGTGTATCAACATGCATTTGTCATTATTGGAAATTTATGAGAAGGAATTAAATTCATGATATTAAGTGAGTAGGAATGACAAGAAAGATATAAGCGCTTGGAAATCCCATTCCGCAATCTGATAATCCCCAATCGACGTTTGTTTGATGTAAAACAATGTAAAATACATAGATGGATATATCTATTCGTCCCACTCTAACTGGTCATGATTCAGGATGTCGAATTGTTAATTTATGTCTATAAATGAAGCAATAGGATTTCTTGTAACAAAATCAATGCACACACATGCCTACTCTACCTTTTAACTATTTGCTGCTTAAACTTATTTTAGCACAGAGGTAAAAATATTAAACCTCACGGGTTAGTAGGCTTATATGTATGGTGTTGTTAATTTAGAAATATTATGTGAAGGTAGCAAGATTCCAATCAGTTGAACTTTCTTGGATTTTTTCGTCAGTTTGAACGCTGGAATGAAGGGATAGAAGCAAGAACATTTTTAACATTTTATACGACATTTTGTAATTGCATATCAACTTCTTCAAAAGTCTACAACCCTACTTCTGCTAATTGTTAGAGTTTTGATATTTTACAACTTGGGATAATTAAGCAAGGTGAGTTACAACATATAAAACACGGGAAACTATCCAAATTTTATTGTTTGCAATATTTACTGATGAGATGATGGAGAGGAGAGGGGGCTTAATGCTTTCAAATATTTTTTTACTGAATTATTTTTAGCTTTAGTTTTCACTTTGAGCTTGAATTTCATTGGAATGGCTAGCAACTCAAATCCCAACGGGACCGGACAAAATGGGATCTTCAATATTTCAAACACCGATTCCATATTGGAGTCTCTCAAGTCGTATATAGCTTCCGGAAATGAGGAGAATCAAGAACTTAAAGCGGCCCTCGAAAACAAGGATGACGAGATTCAGAGGTTGTCAACCCAAGTTCTCAAATTAAAGAAGGAGCTCATCCAGGCTGAAAAGAGAGGTGCATTAAAAGCACAACAGAAGACGAATCAATTTGCAAAGTTGATCCGGACCAGTTTTGACATTGCCTTTGGAAAGGATCACGATGAAAATTTCATTTGGGAAGGAATGTTGGCCGATGGCGTCATCTCTGAAGAAAGCAGGCTGAAGGAGTTGCTGGAAATGAAGACATCAGAGATACCAGGGACCCTATCATCCGATAGTACTGAAAGCGATTCAAGCGAAAACAACGACAGCATTTCAGAACATGAGGAAATGGATGCGGATAGTGACTTGGACCCAAATTCGGAGGCAGATGAAAGTGACTACCGGTCTGTAACGTGGAAGTCAATATCTCTTGATGATCAAAAGAAAGTTGAAGAAACACTTGGAAAACATTGTTGCCATGGCTACTATGAAAAGATAGTACCAAAATTTGGTGGTTCTATTTTAATCAAACTGATAAATGGAACAATGCCTTCGCAATTGGATATGTTCGAAAGCATCATCAAAACTCAGTTTTCAAAGTATATCTCTGAAAATCCTGAAGAACTATCTGAAAACGAGGTGTGGACCATTTTGGCAAAGCTGGCGTTGTACATAGTATTTCCGCGAGACTCTAAAAGGCTTTCCGGTCAATTCAGCCTTGGGCCCAACTGGAAGTATGAAATCACCAAATTGGAAATTGTAGAAGTAGAAAATTCTAAAAAAGAACCAGAATTTATTCATAGTGCCCTTGAGAAATATTGTATTGCTCGGTGGCTAGTCGACAAGCTAACTAAAGAAAAGAATTGGAACAAGAAGTTGAACAAGTTCTTCTGTCGAACTGTCCTCGACACGGAGTTCTGCGAATGCTACGATGATGACTGCTACAAGGATCAGTACAACAGCGATCACTCCGATTATAAAGACTCGGATGACGAGGAGGACTCTTCCAGTATGGACTACTACGGTTGGAGAAGGAAGGATTGGGAATACGGAGAGAAGCCTCCCAAATGCTATACCTTTTCAAATCCACAGCTATGCGATGTACTAGATTCGCTTATCGGGGAACAGACCCAGAGAGTTCAAGGTCATCCCATAGATTTCACCTGTGTCTGTGATGAAAAACGTATTCGAGCCATTGGACGCGCTTTTGCTCACCGCGGGACTTCCAACCTACTGAAGCTTGTCTCGGATCTGGGGACGTTTGAGGGTTGTGCAGTGTCAAATCTGCTGTTCTCCACCCCAGCCTGTGCCGTTGCTGCCCGAAAGGTTGACCTAGGATTTTTCAAGATTGCAAAAGCCTCTTTTGGAAATTGCCATTGGTTAGATGCAAATCTGAAAGTTAAAGCGTTGAAGAATGCTGCCAAGCAAGGAAAATTACGTACGGTAGAATTTCTTCTTAACGAGATGGGAGTGCGTGACATGCTAGTGAAGCCGACTGAGGCCATGCTTCATTTGATTCCTTCGTTTATCGATGTTTCGGTGAATGACTCGGAGGAGTTAATTGAGAAAAAGATAAGGCTCCTTCGGATTATTGATTTGGTTAACCCATCTCTTAAAAATGGAAGGAGCACTAGGCCTAACAGATATGGCGGGGAACAAACAGGTGCACCGATTGTGAGCACGGATATTCACCACAAGCTTCTCCTCGAGCTGGTATGGTTAGGTGCTGATGTACATGCAGTTGACGACCAAAATGAGACAGTTATCCATTTGAATGTGGAATCAAGTACTTATGAATCGCTACTAAGGCTCATTCCACTAAAGGATCTGGAGAAGTTGGTGCATGTAAAAGGTAATTTGAATTCTGGAGACACGCCACTTTTGAGAGTGGTGGATTGGTCCCGTCCTACCCGAAAAGTTCTGAAAAGACTCGTCAAAGCAGGAGCAGATATTAATGCTGTTGATAACGAAGGCTTCTCTGTAATTGCAACAGCGATAAAATCGGAATAGTGGAATAACAAGCCAATTGATTGGTTTTGGCGCTGCGCTTGACTGGAAGGGAACAAAACAAGAAACTTTACTTCATCTTGCGGCAGCACAACTTAAGGCGAACGTCGTTGACTTACTCATTAACGCTAAAATGGATCCGAATTGCAAGGATGATGATAGCCTCACCCCTCTGGATTATGTAATCAACAGTAAGGAAAACGAATCTTTGCTTACTGAAACAGGAATCCTTTTGCGAAATGCCGGGAGTGAGTTTAATGACACTATTGACGAAGAAGGTCAAACTGTCCTGCATCGTAAAGCAAAAATGGGAGATTTAAAATTATTAGCGTTGCTTATCGATTTGGGACTAAATGTGAACAATGTGGATAATGGTGGCAGCACCCCACTCCACTTCGTTATGGAAGGTTGGTGGCACCAACATCAAAAGGTGGAGCTGCTACTATGCAACGGTGCAAATCCTAATGCTGAGAACAAAATGGGAGAAACTCCATTTCACATTGGTCTGAAAAACAGGAACTCATCCCTGGAAAGTTTGCAATTATTGAAAAGTAAAGGCAATGTTCAATGGTCGGAATTCATGATTGTCCCCGCCTTGGAGTTTGCGTTCTCCAAATGCAAGGATTACTCCACAGAAAAAATCCGGGAGGTGTTAGTTCCTTTGGATCTGTATCAAAATGATTTCTTTCATTATAAAAACAAGAGTGGAGACTCCCTAATTCACTTGTATGTCCTCCAATGTAATAAGGCGGTGGTAAAATTCTTGGTCTCGGAAGGATTAAATGTCGATGTCAGGAATTCATCATCATCGCAGACATCTCTTCATGCCACGCTCAATTTAAAGGATAAGAGCCGCACCATTACAATGGCAAAGTTTTTAATGGAGAATGGAGCCGATGCTGCTGTAAAGGATGGGGAGGACTACACATTCCTTCACCGAATAATAATGATCAAAGATATCAAATTCGATGATTTCCAAGAATTTGTCGACTTCCTTATTTTGAAAGATTCCACGTCTCTTTTTAACATTCCTGGAGGACCAAATGGATCCTCACCATTGCAAGAAGCTGTCAAGCTACGCAAAATGACAGTAAAAACGCTGACCAGTTTGATGTCCAAGCATGTCCAAATTAAGGACAAGCACGGCGATTCCCTATTAAGCTACGCAGTGCAAGGTCAGAAAGATGAAGAGTTCCTATCCAAATTGAACGAGTTGGGTCTGAGCTTGTTTGATACCAACTTCAAAGGACACAATTTGCTCCATATAGCCACGCAGAGTGACAAATGGCAGGTTATTGAGTATTTGCTGGGCAATGGCATAGATGTAAATTGGGTGGATCGTAAAGGGAACACTGCACTTCACTTATTGATGCAAAACGGGAAGATAAGTGTTTTGGGAATTGCAAGAATGCTTGTTAAAAAGGGGGCGGATGTTGCTAGTACGAATAGGGAGGGATTGACCCCGTTGGAAATGGGATTGAAGAGGGAGGACGGTTTCATGAGCGAGGAGCTGAAGAGAGTATTTCAAAAGGAGGATGAATAGTTTGAAATTTTTTGCTAAACTCGTAAATAGAGTTTTCATTCCATTGAAATGAAAACCATAAAAAATCATTATAGCTTTATGATAGGTTTGCGATGAAAGTGAAAGCGTTAGTCATATCATAAAATAACACAATACAGATAAAATACATTTTTGGTGAACAAAAATTTGAGTATATTATTAGAATTTTAATTATCAGCAACTAGATCATATAACATAATCAATATCGCAACCACGTACTTTTCAACACAATTTACCACAAAAATTACTTGTTATTTGTGAATTTTTATGGATTCCGAAACGCATTTGTAAGTCTACTGAAGCAGTTACAATTTCTAATTAGCAGAATAATTATGTACATTTTACATCTTGACTTTAAAACACTCAAAACCTTTCCCATTCCATCTGAATAATTCACAAAACCCAAGTAAGCGATAAAACTTTTTACAGTGTGCTCGAGGCAACAGCAAATCCAGGATAATAATATCCCAACAATAACAATGACATATATAACGACTATGCTCCCATCTATTTTGGAAGGCAGTCTTCCGCCAATAAAGTCATGCACATTCTATCCGGTCTCGATTTCAGCCAAATTAACTTTATCCATCTGTCTTGTATCCTGGATTCCTTGAAATATCTAATCCGCTTCACTAGAAACAACGGAAGGGATCCTGTCATGTAAAATCCAAATGTGAACTGAAAGCAACATTTACTTCTAGATTCTATGAAGCCGTCTTAATATGGCTAACGAATTTGTCCGTAAATAGCGTTACTATAGTCAATTGAAATTTACCGATTAAACCTTGCGTCGCAAAATTTACCATTTTCAGCAGTTAGGTAAAGTGATTGTCAATTAATTCTAATAACGTGAGTGACACGGCACAGAAAAAACATATACACACAGTCAAACAGCATGGATAATCCTCCTGTGTGAATCAAAACGTAACAAAGATAAATGTAGCACAAACAAATACAAACAGTTTATGTTTTTATCTTGGAAAAATGTCCAGTTCTCATTTTCTGTTTGTTTTAAGACCAGAAAGTAGGTATGTATATATCCTCATGTACCAATAATTAACGATTCGGCACATATATGTAAGTTTAAAAATTAAGCAAACCAGAAGTTTTTGAGCAGTTGCAAACATTAGGTAAACCGAGCAGTAAAAAATTTATTTGCGCCTACATGAAAAATTGGGTCAAATATATTTACAAACGATAGAACATAAAAAGAGAGATAAATCTCCCATCCTTAAACATAAGCAATTCAGTAGTTCGGTTTTGTGCCACTCTTGTGAAATAAGTGCAAAGTTTATTATGTACTTGGTGGTCTTACATAATAAATTTTTATTAACCTTGTTAAAGGTAGTAAAACAATCGATGCAATAAAGGCTTTTTAGCTTAATATTATTTCAAATATGCTACAGAGTGGCAAGTTTTATCTAATTCATCGCTCCAACTCAAGAAACGTAAAGTATGAAGATAGTAATCTTGAAATAGCGGAACACTGTAAAATAATTCCGTTTGTAGAGGACGAGGAAAATACAATATCATGCAAGCATTTAAAACTTCGGTTAGTTGAACAATTAGAGAAGGCGGAATGGTAAGTTAAAAAATTGATTGCTTTTGACAGCTAGTTTTCAGTCGATAAAGCAGAAGATTATCTAATACCATTAAATACATTTTGTCAACGTTTTCTGTATTTTGAAATTTCAATCTTTGCAGGAAACTTAAAATATTATTTGAAAAATTCAAACCAAAAACGGATTTTGGTACATTTCAACTTAACAATGTTACTGTTGTCGGTGAGATACTGGAAATTCTGCACTCCTTATTGTTATACAACGCAAAGAATGCGCGACTAAAGATGTATTTAAGTACGACGTTTAATGTGTTTGGAAAAACGAAGGATAGCGGGTATGGATATCTTAAAGACTTCGTCACAAGCGTTTATTATGACACAGGTAACAGATATATATGACGTACTTAAACGCCTCATTTAAAAACTATTCACACATACTTTCCGAAACAGAACACTATTAAAATAGAACGTTCGTTGCAGGTATAAGAATACAATATGCGTTTTGCGATCTAGCGATACTCAAAATTATTTTTTGTTTTAAGAACTATTTCCAACAAGTGACGACCAGAGTGATATGTTTTACTCCAACTGCACAGCCTCGTGTACTGATACATCTGCAAAACTGGAAGGTACAACTACCGCAGGCTTATACGACATCAAATTACAGAACTTGAGCGTGTGGGTGGAAGGGGTGGAGTTTGAATTCAAGAATATTATATTTTAAGGTGAGAAACGGCTTCTGGAAACCGCCTTGTTGTCCGATGTTACTATCATTGCCAAGGACGGTTCCGAAATTCCGTGTCACAAAAACTTGCTTATAGGTAACACGCTTACAATGGCTAAATATGGTTTACAACAATTGTTTGCATTTTGCACCTGCTGTAAATTTTTATTTGATTTGTCCAATTTTTTATTATTACATTTGTTTTAGCTCAAAGTGTGGTTTTGGAAACTATGCTTAAAGACGACAAATACGTTGAAAGTAAAACAGGGAAAATTTCAATGAAGGAGGCGGACAAGGAGGAAGTCATGGCATTTTTGTCATTTTTATATTACAGTGACCTAGGAGAGGCGGTGGAGGACTCATCGCTTGCGGTTGCTTTATATGAAATGGGTAACTACTACGATGTCAAAGGATTGAATAGTGGAATCAAAAATGTACTGCTGAGCAGGCCTGCGGAAACCTTTGAGGCGGATCTTGCCCTTCGACTGTTCAGTGTTGCTTGCAGCACGGAGGATTGGGAAGTAAAAAGAAAGGCTTCAGACGTTCTCGAGAGGTAAAAACAAATTCTGAAGGTTTTTTGGGCATATTAATTATCAATGACATAAGTTCTCCAATTGAAGTACGGGAAAATCTTACTACATAGTCAGATGCCTGGGAAATTTTTTTTGTGGAAACAGGTTTTTCTAATAAAAACGCCTTCAAATAAGCTTAACGTTGACTAAACTTTTGTCCAGATTGTCCTTTAGCCATAAGGTTTAAATAACTATTATGTAATTTTCAGAATGTCAAACGAAGAGATATTTGCATCACCTCTGTTCAACGCGTTCTCAATGGCAGTAATCAAGGAGCTCTTTGAAATGTTCCGCCGAAAGTTTTGAGACATGAAGAAATTTAAAGTAGTACATATATAGCTGAGAAGCAAATAGATATTAATATTTCATATTAATTGATAAACCTAAAAAGATTTTAATAAAATTCATTTCCATACATTTCAGTTGATTGTACAGCATGAGTTTGTCGGTATTCATGAATTTTAATTTTACTTGTGTACACATTCCTTAGGTTTTACATGACATAACAAATCTTTATTGGTGGATAACAAATATAAATATCTGAAAAAGACTTGATGGAAAAATATAATACTAAAGTCGATCGATAACCAACTGCATAGCAAGAAGCCTCTGGATCCTAATATGCTAATCAAGTCAAAATTTAGCTATCCCCACCGAGTCGTGTGGGTGTTTTTGTTGGTGTTTTGGGGTAAAAGTGGGAGTCGTCTGCAAACCTGTTATACTTGGAGTTAAATTTTTTATTAAGGGTCCTGTGCATCTCAAACTTTGACGTCAAATAATTCAATAACCTTCGCATTCCACTTGAATACTTCACAAAACCCAAGCAAGCGATATCACCTTTTACAATTTGCTCGAGGCAAAAGCAAACCCAAGATATTGATATACCAACACCAAGAATGATAAATATAACGAGTATGTTCCCATCTATTTTGGCAGCCGCAGGGTCATCCTTCCGCAAAGTCCGGCCAAATCTATCCGGTCTCGATTTAAGCCAAATTAAATTCATCCATCTGTCCTGTATCCCAGATTCCTTGAAATATCTCACCCGCTTCACAAGAAACAACGGAAGAAATCCTGTCATGTAAAATCCAAATGTGAGCTGAAAGTAAGTTTCTTTTCCAACATTAGCTTCTAGATTCTTTGATTCGAGCCATGCTGTGTAATTGTGTCAATCGATTGATGGAAGTACCGCCACAGACTTATTGCAACTTGTGAGAAAATCATGTAATGATTTTTCCTCCATCTT
>JAQGAG010000773.1:0-12864 GCA_034696835.1 Lepidocyrtus lignorum
GTGTGAACACAAAAATCCGCTCCGCTGAGCTGTGCGGAGTCCGCAGTACGGAATCCGCTCTCAGTGTGGATCTACCTTAACACTCATTTCAAATAACTGTAAAGGACACGATGTAAAAGCATCCGCAAATCTATATTTTTGCTTTCCAGCTCAACAAAAGTCCTTCCAGAGTGCATTTTCTCCTTTCATTCCGGCTATCTGTCAATACGAATAATATTTTTTCAATGTTGTCCCTTCTCACCATATTCTAACATTCCACATATCAGAAATTGCAATCTACTACGGGAGAAGTCCAGTAGTTATACTTCTTCCAGTTCCAACAGTGAACAAAAAAATCATGTTCAATTTTTTTTCGATCCTAGTCTATTGCCTCGCTTCAAGGCTCACTTTTCCCCCTTCAGTTGGAGAGGAACTGTAAAAATGTGATTTGAAGTCAAAGCGTTTGACGATGACATAGTATTTTATGCTCATCCTCCTTAAAAAACCTCCGAAAAAAACTTCTCTACTCCCCTGTCCCTTTTTCGACTTTCGGAAAAGGAAAGACTGTGATCATTGTCATCGCCATCATCGTGACGAAACTGACTTGAATAACTTGATGAAAAGTGGTATTAGAGAGGGGGACGACTAGGAATATAAAAAAGAGGGACAGTCAGCAGTCTATCGGACAGGGGAAGATGGATAACCTGAAAAAGAAGGAAAGAGCTTGAAAAAGATGTTTTTTTTTTCTCCCAGCAAAAATCTCAGCTAAAGGTTTGGTTGGCAAGTTGGAATAAAACTTAGTGTAGCTTGGTGGGTGGGTAGGTAGATATTCCACGTAGAATATTTTTTTTTCCAGTGGACGTCATTATTACGTAGCTGAAAGCTAGTAATGCGATCGATTTGGCGTCCGTCTGTCCGTCTGTCTGTCTGTCCGTCTCTGAGCACGATAACTTTTGAACGCTTGCACCAATTTCGTTCAAATTTTGTATGTAGGTATACATCGTTAATAGGAAGAACGGTATTGCATTTGGGGGGGATCCGACCAATGGAAGGGGGTCAAAGGTCAAGGTCATTAATTCTTTTAAATGACAAGGTATATTGGGTGGGGTATCAAAAGAAAGCATTTTAACTGTTGAGTTTAACAAGCTATGTTTAGTTTCTGTAGTTGTCATAGTCACTGAAAAATCACTGCTTAAAGTATCAATTATTGAGTTTTTGGTCATTTTAAAATTTAAATTTTTGTAAAATGTCCAGTATCATATATACTATTTAGTAGTTTTGATTTCAGCTACGTTATTCTATTAATTATGATCAATTTATTTGCTTGCCATTTCCATATGGGGACTGAACAACCCATCTCAACCTTTTTCTCTTCCTCTTTACTTTTCCTAGAGGAAGGAGGTGGAGGTTTGTAGTAAAAACCCTGTAGGTTCATTCATGTAGGTAAGTTCATGATGCATATAAAAAAAATTTCTTCCGAAGCAAAACTTTTTTTACTGGAGGATAGTACTCCATAAAGGCATATGTTTCTCCAGGAAAGGAGGTGGAAGGTGGTGGTGGGATTGTTGACAAACGCTCTTTTCCATACTGGATTGTTCCTTGCTCGTCCATGAGGAAGTTGATGATGATGATGTCCTCATTCCAATCTCTTCCCTTTTTGAGTACACGTTGTCGTTGTCCACTCAATTTTTCATCCTCTTCCCTTGTCATAATGAAATGGGATGAGAGGAATGTAAATGAGCTGCTTTGATAAACTCTCTAGTTTCGAGCTGGAAAGCTTCCAGTTATTAGTAACTGGGAAGGGGAGACACTTAGACTGCATCGTTGGTCCTCCAAAATGAAGTGAATGGATTTTTTCCCTCCTATTCATAAAAAACTTCTAACAGGGAGTGACAATTCAAACGAAAATCGAATAAATATTTACTCTCCTTTTAATTTACCTCCAGTTTCAAACATTTCCGGGAAAAAAATTGTATCTGTCTAGCTTGTTTGATATATGCTTTTTTTAGACAAAGGAATTACATGGATTTTTTCATATGTGGAGAATAGACAAGTTCAAAATTACCCTCACGCTCATTTCACATTCAGAGAAAGTTTTTTTTTGCCAAAAACTTTGGCTTCTATGAATATGATGATGTGATGATGATGTGACTCCTCGCTTTTTTTTGATGATGATGACAGCCTGATGATGACTTAGCCGTAAACTCTCCCCAACCATAAAATGTTCATATAATGCATACGAGAGAAGAAAACATTCTCAGAGAGAAAGCACCAGACATATATAATGAATACTTTTACATTACATACTCTCCTGAGAGAGGCCCAGCTCCACATCCACATCCACCCTCACACATAAGTATTTTATGTACATTCAACAAACTACCCATACGTAATGGAAAATGCACGCAAATTCTTGGCAGAAAAATATACTACAACAAAAATGTTCGGAGCCATATTCTTTTAAAAGATTCATGCCGGGGAAGTAAGTATACATAATGGTGGGTCACCTTACACATAAGCCTCATTATTACTTACGATACACACTGGCTGACATTACATAATGGAATGGAATGAGGATGACTCTCCCTCCACTTTCCCTTCACTCAAGAGTGAAGTCACTAACTAGCAGAGGAAAAAAAATAGCGTAGGAGGTTTGCATTTCCAAGTTGGTGTTTGGACGTGGCCTAGCTCTGGTGCTGCCATGCTGGTTCTCGCCGTAGTGCAACCATTTTCTAAATATGCAATAGCCTCACTTTCCCTTTTTTCCTCTCCACTCTCGGCAAGTCACTCACACAATCAGCCCACCAACCAGTAAGTATATAAAATGTGAGGAAGCAACTTTACTATAAAGCTGTTTCCGGTAGGTAGTTAGGCCAGAGAAGAAAAAAAAGTTGCTGGTTTTTGGAATGTTTTTCCATTCTCCATATAGGTAGGTATATACATCTGATATGTGAACGGAGCGATGATAATGCTTTTGCAGGAACTGTGTTGCGTGAATACAGTCCATATCTGTAAATGAGGAAGGCTCTTCACGAAAGGAAGAAAAGTGGAAGTCTTTTCTTTTCCTTTTTCATAAAAGGATACCGGGCTTTCTCCGAAACTAAACTATATATATATATAGTATATATATATATATATATATATATATGTGTAGGTATGTTAAGCTTGATCATCATCATCATCCTCCTCATATCATGAGGTGGAATGAAGAAGGGTCGGGTGGGGACTGGGGAGTTTCCACTCTCTCATTTCACTCCTTACATGCCCTGTGGCTACGACGGCCATAGAGAGAAACTAGATAGTTTTCCCCATTTTATAGGTTTTTGTGTGCACTTTCTCCTCCTGAAAACTTTTCACTTGGCATTAGTAAAAACGTGAGTGAATTTTTGTTGCTGTTTTTTATATTTTAAATCAACCTCCGTCCGCCATCCCATATCCGCCGTAGTCATCATCATCATCATCATCATCATCATTCTCCCATGCTCAATGTTGGTCCTTGTACTGCTCTTTTTATGCAATGGGGGGAAGGAAGCAGGAAAAAACTTTTTTTCTTTTGTACGCATTTTCCATTCATTCCGTCGTATCCTCCTTTTCTCCTGTGCAGATCTGTACTTCCAAGAGAAGAGACTATACTAGACCTTCATCATCATCATCATCATCATCCAAGTAAATTAGTGAAAAGGCGAAGAGAAGGAAGTCAGAATGACTTTCATTTTACGTTTGAGTCTCCCCTTTTCCCACTTGAATGTAGAATTGAAGATTTCTTAGCTGAGGATATAAGGTACTCGGCTAAGTTTAGAGATGCATCTACTTATCTATAAGAATTTACGAGCTGATGCGAAGCTTGGCCCACGCCATATAATAATAATCATAATAATAATGACTCGTTATCTATTACAAAAATATATATTATTATTTTTTTTTGTTCTCTTGGATGAGCTTCCACTCGGATTCCCCCCTCACTTTTCATGTTTTCAGGGGGTACAGTTTTGCTATAACTCTGGAAGAAAGTTGGAACTCGCTCTTTTCTGTATGAATTGGTGGCAAGAAAATTTATTTCGTTTCAAGTGGTTAAGCCAACTGAAAACCTTTATGAGCTATAGTTTTATTCCGTATCTCTTCCCATCCCCGTCTTATTCTTATGTAAAGATAAAAAGTTTTTAGTGGAGCAGTGGAACTGGCTTGGCTGACTAGTGGAGAATAGTTATGGCGGTGGCATAGCGGTGGCGGTGTTGGTGGGGCTCTTCACATAAAGCAAAAATTTTCTTGAGGGTTGGAGAAAGCTGGGAATATTGCATTTTATGTATTTTTGTTGGGAGAGGCGGTGAGCCCATATAAAATATGAAATGATATTTATTTATGCAAAAAAAGGCTCTCCTTACTTTCAAGAGTGTTTATGACCATTTCCTTCTCCAGTGTGGAGGAGTGTAATGGGATATACGATGATTAAACTGGTTCTTCATCCGTTTCTCTCCCAGAAATGTGAAAATCATTAAGTTCCCCATAAATTATATGGAAACTAGTGGGATCCCGAAATAAGATCAACAATATAAATTCGTCGTCATCATGATCATCATATCGGTATAATATATTATCTTTCAATAATGAACCCCGAACCCTCACTCCATTTTTATTTTTCTTAATAAAGATGAAATGGCAGCCTTCACAGTCAATCTGAAAAACAATCAATTTTTCTTCCTCCACATCCCCATATCCCCCCGCCAAGAAAAGAGAACTTTGCTTAAGCGAGTGAGATGTCAGGGTATAGAAAGGAAAAGTCGGTTTTTAGAGGAAAAAATCTATTATTTTTTGATTGCTTCCCCGTGATACTGCTCCCGTGATGTATCAGCAAATTTATATGGCGGAGGAGGAGAATGTTATGATGATGGAGGATGGGTGACTGATGATGGTCTCCTTCCAATATAAGATAATGGTTTTGGGATGCTAGTGATGGCGACGATGGTGGTGGTTGATGATGATGTAAAAATTCCCATTTTCAGTCCCTTCCACCCACAGAGAAGAAAATGCATAAACAATGCAGTACAAAGTACAATATAAAGCGTTAATGATATATAATGCATACATCACAATACAGGGGAAGAGACAGCCGTCTTCTCCACTGAAAGGGAACAGGAAGAGGCTGGAGAAAGCTTTTCTTTCACCGAACAAACCTGGATCATTCATCATCGTCCAGCGTTAGTGGCGTTGGTAGTGGTTCTGCGGTGGGATCAGACTTCCTTTTCCATTCTTCTCAGATATAAAAACGGGCTGGGGTACAGATGTTCCGGAGTATCTATTACATCCATTTCCATCACATTGTCTCTCTGGGGGAAATATACTCCGCACAGATATACCAGCAGGAGAGCAGGACAATGCCGAACTGTATTTATTTAAGGCTCGTAAAGAATTTCCATTTTTTTTCGGAGCCTTCGCATAAAAAATCAAGTGGTGGTAGGTAGTACTAGGAGAAAGCGATAGACCACACATGTTGTGTGTAAGATGTATGGGATGAGATCGATGCAACTCTGCGAGAATTTCACTTTTTTGTGTCGTTCCGGTTTTTTACTCTAGGCTCGCAAACTCACGCCCAAATTATTCAAGATACAGGAGGAACAAAATGTATGGCGGGGAGAGTGTTTTCGATTAAAATCTTCAACAATGTTTATGGTGATGACGTGTCTGTTGCTTCGGAATCGCTACAAGTACCTAATACTAATAAATTTTTCTAACTGGTATTTTGCAATTTGCAAGTTAAAGCAAGAAATGCTTAGGGCGAGAATAGATAGGCTTTTTCACACCCTTTTTTTCACTTGCTGAATAAACTCCATCAAAGCGAGAGAATGGATGATGATGATAATGATGGAATCATTATGAATGAATTAGGGAGGAAATGGAGATGCTGGATGATTTTAATATTTCTTGGCATGTTGGTAAGCTACATTGAATTAGCTTAACATTTCGGGTTTCCATTCGACTAAAGAAAGAATATGGTGAAAATTATGAAATATTCAATACGCCTATTTTTGACAGAAAATCGTGCGGTCGCTTTTGAGAAAATCTTAACTAGAGGCTTCAAATTCACTTTGAAAATGAGCCGATGGTGGTGGTGGTAGTTGGTGTCTGGCGGCGATTGTATTACAGTCGATGATCCACCCATTTTTATCCCAGTGGGGTGGCCATCGCAAGTATCGCCTCTGTTGGATGGTATGCTTGGTGATAGGCGGTATGACGGCACTGTGATCACCTACCTTAAGTATGTACTTTACCAATTTTCTGTATCACCGCCTCCAATTCTCATATACGTTTACTGCTTCTCGAGAGTAAAAACGGCTAAAAATTGACTGACATCCACTCTAACCACATTTCCTAACCAACTCACAGCTAACCACACAGTAGTCCATTATAAAAGAACTTGCTATGCTGGTTTGACTACCGACGAGGATTACATCTTCATTGTAATCACGATGAGAATGACAATTCTTATAGGCCTATCCTATTTCCTTTCCCGGAGAGATTCCCCCTGTTTAAATAAAATGTATGTACTAATTTCAGTTGTTTTAAACTTACATGATTCCATTGGCGTTTGCAGTGGGCGGTGTATCGAATATGGGTAAGTTGATTTAAAACGAACAAAATTATCTTCCATTTTTAATACATTTTTCAAAAGTATATCAATCCTTGTAACAACGATGAAAGTAGCAGTTACCACACTATAAATATTCTATGTAGATTCCCAACAGCAAATATTGTTAGGAGAAATCATCGATACATAGGATAATCCTGAATCCCTTTCATTTATAAAATTACCTATACATGAAAGAGTAAAACTTGCTACTTACATTTTACCTTGCAATATCCCAGACAATTGGCTAAAAAGCTAAAAGTTATGCAATACTTTCTCCTTCTTCTCTAATATATATCCAAAGGCAGAAAAACTTTGAAGAATGAAAAGTTTCTTCTTTTTCAAAAGATGTTTGAATTCAAGTAATATACATGCCTATATGCATTTACAAGGAAGGAATTCGTGTGTACAAGACTTACTTATCTTATATGTTACTACCCTTTTTACTTTTTCAATATTATTGACTATGTCCATGTTTCTTTTTTTCCTTTTTTTGCGAAATTTAGGTCTTGGCCGCCGGACTCGCCTTCCCCTGTGCCCGGGTAAGTGCTACTAAAAAAACGTATACAAAAACTAGTGTCATCCTTGTTATGTATACATAACATACATTTGATATTAGTTATGTCTCATGTATAGCAATTTTTCTCCAAATCCATATAAAAAATAAACAAATGACGAAACATGTACGGATGATATAGGGAAAGTAGGAAAAAGTGGAAATTTTCTTCGCCAGACCTGAACTTTTTTGTTATCCTGCCAAAAAGTTATGTAATAAATCAGTTTTCATGTAGAGATTATATGTTGCCCCGTTGAGACTTTTTTCTATATTCCGATGAAATGAATGTGCTCATTTCTCTCCTTCTTAAAACTTCTAGCCCGATCCCGACCATTTTTTCGATCTATTTTTGTCTGTTGGAGAGTAGCAAAGAAATGAGGAAGATCGAAGATTCAACCCATTGTAAAAATATATTTATTGGAGATTGTTTTTGTTCTAAAGAATGTAGTTTATTAGAATTACATATGTGAGAAAATAGTTCCTAAATTTTGCTATCAAAATTGGAAAGATTTTTGTATCTTGAACATTGCTTTTGAGATTGATGCGTCCATGTTATCCAAAGCACATGAAACTATATTTACGATAATGTTTAAACAACCATTTAAGTACAAGTGATGATAAGGGAATGTTGTGTTTTTGTGATTGGAACAGGTACCAGCAGCAACTGGCCGTGATGACCATGAGCATGGGTTCTCGAATGGAGGAGATGCAAGTTCAAGAGGAGAAATTAGACACTGCCATGGCACTCTCTGAAATTCGGACCCAACTTCAGGAACTGACCAAGTCTGTCGAGTCGTGTCAAAGCGAGGTGACCTTAATCATTTCAATTTTCTTGTTTTAGTACCAATAATCGTAGATCCAATAATCTGAATTATCTAAGATATTAAGCAGACTTTTAGAACGCAAATGATTACTTTGTTGAATGGGAAATGAAATCTGATGAATGACACGGGTTTAAGATTAAGAATTAAATGACAAAAAACTGTAGAACTCCCACTTGTACAATCTCTTATGCTAGCCGGTGAGTGGTAATAATCGGAAAAGGAAATTACGACCATTTCTCCGTTTTAAAGGGTGAGCATGACTTGAATGACTCCTTCCTTAACAGATAAGAGGGACGCACTCTTCCATCAATTTCGTCGTATATTGACCAACTCAATTGTTAAAAACTTCCAGTTTTGCCTGCCCAGTGGCGGCATAGAAGCAAAACTAAATTCCGTTACATGAGTTACATAATAATATGGACCTGTGTATAGTCTAGATTGTAGGCTGGCATCTAGGTATATTATTAGAGCAGTTGTGAATGGCGAAGTTTCAATCTTCCATCCCATACAATTGGAAATGTCAGCCGCCGGAAACTCTCCAGCTTTTTCCCAGTCACCTGAATCTTTCCACGGAAATTAGTGCCGTCAGAGAGTATTAATCTTGGGTAGAGAAAAACACTCCACTCCTGGTAGAGGAAACAAAGGGGATGGAAATGGTGAAATGAAACACGGGCTCTAGACTGGTTCTAGTGAAAGGTACTCGACTGAAATTTAAGGTACACACTTGAAAGGACTTGAAACTTGAAAGGTGACTTCTTCCATCTCTATCATTACTTGAGTTTACTCTCGACTTGAGCTTACCGGCATTTATTAAAGTTGGCAGGGGATGTGAAGAGGAATGGGAAGTGAAGTCGTTGATCTAGTGGAAAAATTAAGCCATTTAATTTTCTAATCTTTTCCCATGTTGAAGGGGAAAGTAAATATAGTACTTGAGCTTATAATTAGTTCTAGCTTGATTAGATCCAATTCAACTTTCTCAAAAGAAATTACTGAACGATTTTTTCCCGAAATAAAAATATTTCTTCAGGGCCTGAGAAAAATTCTAGAATAGGATAGGACATGTTAGCATGTAAAAAAGGTTTACAAATTTTCGTCTGCATCATCATCTAATTTCAAATAAGATGACAAGTTAAGTCGATAAGTATATAAGCTCATTTAGTTTAATTAGGTGAGGTGTTCTATAAACGCAAAATCATCTCCGATCCCATATATTCCATCCCATCCATTCATTTCCTCATTCTGAATGAATGATCCGATCAGGGAGGATGTGTGTGCTGTGCGTAAACTGGAGAAAGTGCGTAACCGCACTTTTAGTCCCATATTCCTTTATAAAAATAGATCACCGAGGACAAAAATAGCTCAGAAATGAATGAATCCACGTCAATGGCCCGTGTACGGTCTATAATAAACCGGATGGGAGAGAATCAACATGAAAAAATGTGTGCGTTTTTTCTTCCCAAACCCAATGCCCCGGAATGAATGGGAAAAGGTCTATAGAAATATTATGTAAAGAGAAGGGGCCACACACATGGAAGACTTATATATAGACTATTTGATACTTACGCACTTTTTTACGCACTTCTCGGCTCTTGTTAAGGTTACGACACCGACAAAGTCATTCCCATGTTGGGCTTTATGTTCCCATACGCTAATAACGGCCAAGACGAAATGACGTCAGATATCTTCCGAAATGCACATAAGTTAAACCTTTCTGTACACATATAAGAGGGGGGGATTGGAGGGCTCATATGTATAACTGTATAACTGAAACTGATATAATATGTATCACCTCCGCATATGCAAACTTTCCTGTCCGAATTAAAATGGGAGAACGTCTTATTCCCGCTGTTTTAATCCAAGCCCTTGTTTATATTTACTACTAATACAAGCCAGTGACAGTGATAAGAGCAAATGAGAGGGAGGAGAAGCTCGTTCCCAGATTAGATATATCAGCTTTTTCTTTCCCTTCTACTTACAACTCTGCATGTAAAGTTGGTCGTTACTTTTTACTTTCTCCCGTTCATTCCCCGACCCTCTCCTCCTTCACTTGGAGAATTTTGGAAGAAGAAAACTTTCAGTCTTATTCCCTCTCCTCTGCTAGATTCCATTCCAACAGTAGGAAATAATGACAAGGAGAAGTTGCTCTTAAAGAGGATCTGAAAATCTATACTGGGGAGAAAAGTACCTAAACGAACTTAGGTAGACATGAGTACCTACGATGGAACATTGGAACTTATCCCTCTCTGCAAGACTGCAACCTTCACTAAAAACCTAAAAAAAAAGCTGAGGGCAGTGGCCGTGGCCATACCAGACCAGGCCAAACCTAACTATTCCAAATTCCAGTGACTTGACTACCTTCCACTACTTTCACTCTGAATGTTTTTCCTTAGTCTGGGAAACGAGGGCAGATATATGCATGGCCTGGCTATATATATGTATACTTCCTTTACCTAATTGCAATATACATACATCCATGCATTAAGTCCAACATCATCCCAGCCTTTTATGATAAAGACAATGACCATGTACATACTCGGGAAAGCGTTAGACTCGCTAGTTTTCTTTCCCAGTAAATAAAGAATCTGATTGTGTGTCTCTTTCCCTCTCTTGACTTTGGCTGGAAATGGCTTGACTATGACTATGGCCAGCTAAGACTTTTTTTCTGTTTACGTTTCCCTCAACTTCCCCATTTAGAGTAAATATTGTAGGGTGCTTTTGCTCCTCTGCTTTGTCTTCCAATTTCCAGTTCACCATTCCAGTCAACTGAGCCAACTATATCGTTTTGCCTTTCCCAGCACAAAAAAGAAATGCTGGTTATATAAATCCAACTATGTGACTATATCTATGCTAGCTTTTCTCAGTGGAGAAAAACCTGAACAAGTTGTGTTCTTCTTGTGTTAGTTTTCCTTTTTTCTGGGAAAGAAGGAGCAAGGAAACCCCATTATTTCCCCATGGTTTAACTTTTGTGTCAGTCAGCCTGATAGTCAAGGGAAAAAACCCGTCGTTATTACATCCTTCCAATAGTCCTCTTATTCTCCCCTATAATATTATTATTATGGAGAAGGGGCAGCAAACATGGTACAATTTTCCCAATTACTGGAATAAAAAACTGTGTGTATGCTTTAGAGAAAGTTTTTTTAGTTTATTCATTGGGTAGTTCTTTACGAGTTTTTTCTTTCTCTCTTATTTACTACTAGTCAGTACATATAATGTTGTCAGGATTATCATCATCATCATGATCACGATTGTGAAAATTCAGCTCGATTATTTTAACCCTTTCCCAGCCACGACTTAACCTATGCTGACATCAAGGAGGGAAAATAGTGACGATTATGGCGACGATTATGATGGTTTACTTTTGCTGGATGTTGTTGACAGATAGACATTGACATAAAAACAGTCAGCTAAAATATTTCCTCTTCATGGCACTGCCAGAGAGATAGGCTCTTGCCGCGATTTTTCTCTTCCCTTAATCCCATCCACCCACACTTAACCCAGATATGACGCATATCATGAGTAAGGAACATTGACTTTATTAATTTTTCTTGAAAAAAAAACAGCAAAGGATCCGAAATGTGGCGTGGCTATAATATAACCTGTAGCCTGTGTAAAACTGCCACTTTCTCCAGCTACTTTATGATCCCGTGAGGGGCAGACTTTTGGGATGTGATTTTATGTCACCCTTGGCCTCCATCCCATTTATAACTTTTTGGAAGCGGGTTGGATGGAGCGACCGTGTACTTATGTAGCGTAGGTATGCAAAGGAATGAACTCGCGTATTAGGAGGGTAAAATTCTAGACAAAATGGATCCCTTTCCTAAGAAAAGAAAACAATAGACACGTAATAATAGTAATGCGCGAATATGTTCTCCGTATAGACTTTAGGACTAGGATCATATATAACAGGATGTGTATTCTGCAACTCGATCTATTTATGTGGTTGTTTATGTTTGTTTGTATATGAGCCCTCCTTTCCCCCCTATTCTCTCTCCCCGGTATTCTGTCGCCATTCCTTTTCCGTTTTAACCTTATCCCTATTCCCCCTTTAAACTGGAAAACAAGAATCCCGTTGGTTTTGTTTGGCTTGCCTATTCGGCTGTTGTGAAATGGGGCGGATCTCCGACCCAATCTATGTGGCATCTGGAGCTGGAATGCATAAAACTTTCACTGGATATATAATGTTATGCTGGGTTGACTGACAGGGGGGAAAAGGAATATGGATGAATATTTGCATAAAACCTAACGTAAAAAAAGTTTCCATCTGGATGAGAAAAAAATCCCACATAGCCAAGCTTACTGTATGTGGATTTCGGGGAGAGGGGGATAAAAACAGTTGCAAAATTCAACTTACAATTGGATGATACGATACGGACATACTTTTATCCGTGAAGAGTTGCAAGTTGGACGTGGACAGACAGGAAACTTATATCTGTCCTGGTTGTTATCCTGTTCTCTCTTCAGCTATTTTATTGTCTTGTGGGGACAGCGAAAGTGCATATTTTGCTGGCGGAAATCCCACACAGGGAATAGAAGCACGTAATAGAAGCTTTTCTAAAAGGTTGAATTCCCATGTCTGAACCAACCATGTTTTGACCTTTTCAGTCTAGCGCGCTAATGAACCTTTGCCTTTTTCACGACAAAATTGCGGTTTTCTTAATAGGACTAATGTGAAAAACGGGCATAGACATAGATAGGTATAGTGTGATGAAGAGAATGGTAAAAAAATATGGAAATGAAATAAACTTTCTATTTTTTTACACTCAAATGAATAAAATTGCAAAAATGCGCGGAAAAAGTATGTGGATAGGTGGCTGTTGATGTTTCACAATACCGGAAACAAAGCATTTGAATATTTTAGCTGAAAATGAGTTTTTCATGTAAAT
>JAQGAG010000774.1:0-12861 GCA_034696835.1 Lepidocyrtus lignorum
TTTCAAAAAGGCAGGTGGAATGAAATATTTTTGTGAGCATCTATTTGAACGTTTTTTTTCTGGTGGATTAGGATTAATGGATTATGCTAAACTTCTTTAGATCTTATATTGTACATTAGCGAGATTTTTTTCTCTATCGTCAGATGTTACATTCAGGTTATAAAGTTTACATCCATCAACGATGACGGACTACATAAAAAACATTAGATGACTCATTTCCCTGCTTCGTCAAAGTTTATAGAGGTTATGGTCATCGGTGAATCATTACACCTCACTAGAAAGTCGTATTCACACAACAGAGCATGCAAAATATTGCAAGTGAAAAGAAAGTCACAGCATGGCATAAGACAATCTCAATGGCAAATCCAGAGTCCCTTCTTACTCCGTGGATTGATAAAAGAAGACGAAATTGATTCAATGCCTATCAATGTCCTCTTTGGCCAAAGCAAAGGCAATAGAGTTGCCAGTGTACTTGTAACTCTATTGCAAATGTCAAAGAACATTCGGTTTCTTATTAAAATCACACAATTACGGGGAGCTAGTGTTTTACGTTCACTCCCATTACCGCTAGCGATTTCAATAGAGAGAACCGAGAATTAATGCTAGGAGTGTCTTGTTTGCGTGTACTTCTATTCAAATGCCATCTTCTTGGACTCCAACCGCAAACTTTCTCTCTACTTCACTCATTCCGCTTTAGCTTTAGCAAAGTTTCCTTTCTGATAGTATTCACTGTACTGATTGTTTGTGTTGGATTTTGTGAATTGTAAAGTAATATGGTTCAGCTACAGGTGACTTTTGGGAACTCTTGAGAATAAATTAGGGTTAAACCATTTAGTTAACATACAACTACAAATTCAAAATAAAAATTAAGTTTACAATTGCAAATTTAAGTTTTTTAACTAGAGTGAGGTAAGTTTTTCAATTTAACCAAGGTAACTCATATTATACACAGGTAGTCCAACTTCGTTAATTTACCTATGCGGAAAAATGAATTCGTAAACAAAATGATCAGCTCAATTGACATCAAGGTATATCCTAACGATGGTCAATGATAAGCTAAAACGTATGCGCGTGGCAATTTGTGCATTTACAATGCCTTTGATCGGATAAGAACAACAACTGCTATTTTTCAAATCTACGCTATCTCACTCAATTATCGTTGCCATAAGTTGAGTTGTTAAAAGGAGACTTATTTTTTAACTTGTTTACGATTCTATTTTTTTCCATGGTCCTATTGACATATTTTGAACGCAGTTCCTTGAAGTTGGATTACCTTAGAAAAGTGGAAATACATTGAATTTAACAGAAATTTAAAGCTATCGTTTACTAGTTTAAACGTTGTCGATGATTTGATTTAGTTAACCCTAATGGTATTAACTACATAGTTTGAAAGTCATCATATTTATCTTTTAAAAATTTCGTGTTTTACAGCAAGTCTACGTACTGGATTAGAACTATCCGGAGGACCAGAAGAGGCAAAAGTAAAAATGAAAGAGACTGAAGAAACGCTCCCCGCTTCAAATGAGAAGTCATCTTTGGCTAATATGGAGAGTTCAAGTCGAGAGACCGAAGTGAGTCGTTTGAAGGAGCTAATTGCGGAACTGAAAGGAAATATCGTTGTGCTAAACAGAGGGATTGTACTAAGGCAAGATACGGTTGAGCAACTTACAAAGCGGAAGCAGGAGCTTTTGGAGGCAGATAAACATCGAGCAGTCAGGATCACTCGGCAGGGCGTTGTTGAGGATGAGGTTTCGGCTCGTGAGGCGATCGAAATATTCCCAGAAGAGGTAACAAGATAACAATATAGTATAGAAAACTCGATCGTGATTAGTTTTGGCATAGAATGTATGTTGAGGATTCAGAGACTATAGTTTTTATTGACCTCCGCTTTTCAGATCTGGGAAATGATTCTTGGCAACTTGAGTGATCCATCAGATTTGCGGAACTGTAGCCGCAGCTGTCAACTCTTTGATAAGATTCTCCACCCGCTCAAGCCTAATTTTTTATTTATCGGAATTTTCCCAGACCTCTGCTCCTACCTAGAAAACGCTATAATTTTACGTTGCCGAAGAGTGTGTAAAGGCTGGAATGAGGGGGTCGACAGTTTCCTGGATAATCACCCCCAGCGTACTCCTATAGACAAGAAAGGCTGGAATCCATTAAATCCTCTTCCAACAACAAATGGATTGTTTCATCTAGATCTCAGCAACAGGCGGAGTGTTCTCCAAGATGGAATGAACCTAATGCATGAAATGAGACACCATACAAGGAATCCTCTAGTTGGCCGAACCGTTACTATTCGCATAAGTGTACAGCACACGGAAAAGGGGTACAGTACGAGTGCCTCTCATAGCTCAGAAGATGAAGAGGACGACTTGGAACGCGTGGAACCCGTGAGTCAATTGTTTTGGCAAGCCCTGTTGAATTTCCTGGGAACCGTTGGCAGTCACATTTGGTACCTCTCATTCCAAGTTGACGAAAAGGCTTTTATCGTGGGCGAAAGCTGCCTGTTCGGGTTTCTAACTGGAGAGCTCTTCACATTAGTTCCTAATCTACGAGGAATTCTAACAAATGGGTATCTTCCGAGTAGACCCACTGATGAAGTTCCACGCATGAAATCGACTGAACTTCCCCTCCCATTTATACCCCACTTGGAAACACTCCAGTTTATAAATGACTGGTCGGACAGGGAACTGGTTGAGAGAGATGTTGTATACGAGGGCTCAGTTATTGAAACTTTAATCCGAATAAGCTGTCTACAACTAAAAAAACTTAAGGTCGAATGGGCTCACTGGAAGCATATGTTTAATTTCAATCTGGAATGGCCCAATCTCACAGAAATCTATATAAACAGTGACGGGCTGAGAAGCATCATTGATGCCAAACATCTACTTCCTTCCAGGATGCCTCGCCTAAGGAAACTTGGACTTTCCAATATGAATGTCGATCTTGTCGATGGAGTGGAATCTGAACGTGAGCTGGACTTTCAGGAGATTATGAAGATCATAATCGGATTATCAGCAAACACCAACTTACACGTTCTTCACCTCAACGGTAGAATTGGAAGGGAGCAGGTTCTACAGGCTCCGATGCAGCTGGTTGCCAATCCAAACTTAAAAACCTTGGAGATACATCGTCCAATCACCCTCTATACCGGCCGTACAAGGTATGATTATGATACAAAGACCTTAACTCGTGTTCAAATGTCTCGGGGAGACTACACGTTCTTGCTACGCTTCCCATTCCTCGAAAATCTGGTAATATTCTGTGACGAGGGGGACGATTTACGTAACGACGAAGGGCATTTGGAAAGACAAATAGTGGAGTTAGAGCCGTATATGTCTGAAGGGCGGCTCTATGACTGTGAGATTTGGGAGTGTTTGCCTCGTCTCAAGAGTTTAAGGATTCAAGTTGGTAATACCACTGCTGGGCGATATCGTAATGCATCTTCTTCCTTGTACACCAAGGAATGCTACGAGCAGACTACAAAGAAGAGATTGGAAATGGAAAGCTAATTTAATCTGACTAATTTGTAAAATATTTATACTGCAATGCCGTGTTCACCTTCAAAGTTCGATTTCACCGTGCCCTCATCTAGTATTTGCCATGACTGAATAAAATTTTTGTAAAATAAATCTTTAGACTTGCGATAAAATAGTTAAAACTGTGTAACGTATGACTATGCAATAGAATATTATAACTCGTGAAAAAAAAATATTAGTAAAATAAAGAATAACACTAACAATAATATTAAAAGAATAACAATAACATTATTTATTTATAACATTGTTATAAAGAATAACAATTAGTCTCAAGCCAGTTTATCGGTATCAGTTCATCGTTGAATTCCATGCACTCTAATTTCTACTTTAACTTTTCCGTTCCAAACCAATTTCAAATGAAACTCGAAAACTTTGGGGAAAACCTTTTTACCCGGTCATCATCCAATCAATAAAAACTACAGCATTCATTCCATCCAATCTATCATCTCATCTCACCATAACTATGGAAATATTTAAATTACACTTGTGAATTTGAAAAAAAAAGTTTTCTAGTTCTATTATTTTTGACTAGTACGGTTTTTACATCCTAAATATCAAATATCAACCCAACTAGACTTTTCTATTCCTGTCCAGATAATCTTAATACTACTTACTGGAATGCGAAAATCAAGAGGGAAACGACACAATTGACACATCCCTTAAATCGAAGATACTTTAGAACGAGACACTATTCTACCTTTGATTGATACTGTATCAATTAAGTCAAAAGTGCATGGCAAAAAAAAGATGACTAATTAGTGATAATAGAGTGACCCGAGAATTGGAATCCATCCTAGCAAAAGGCGATCGTATGTCTCAAATCTTACGAGATTGTAATATTGGTGCTATGTACGTAAATTAAATTTTACACCGACCGAAACATTGTAAATACTAATAATTTTAACAACAGACAAAAATACGATACTATTTTATATTATTTAGGTTTTACAAAGTCCAACTGTAATACGATTTAATGGCAATTATAAATTTACATTTTAACATTTTCATATAGTATCAAAATCTCAAAGGGAATAAAAACTAAAGCTAAAATAGGACATTTAGGGTGTAGCACTTCCTATACATTTCTTCTAAAAAAATCTTGGCTTACTCTCTTGAATGAGAGTATTTAAAATTTATTTAAAACTGTTACAATCACAGAGTATTATTATAATTCTATGGTTACAACCTATCACTACTGTTACTTTCAGCGTATTAAAATGGACAGCCAATTTTGATACAATGTTTCACTTTTAACTAAAGTAAATGAATGTAGAATTATTTACAGCCTTCATGTTGAAAACGCGAAAAATAAGAATTTGTTAAATCGAGTTTATTCAGCATCATGGCCTGATTCCGGCTCCGTTGTCTTCCTCTTACGATTTCGAGTTCGGGAAGGTCGGGAAGGTCCGGGCTGTGGCTGCTCAATAAACAAAATACAATCAGATTTAAAATTAAAAAACTCAGCATTTACGAGGGGAATGGCACAGATTCTGATTTCAATTCGTTTACAACACCAACCTCTGCATCGATAACTGTCACTTCGTCTGCGATGAAGCTCGACTCTTCCATCGATCTTGGAAGTCCCTGTGCTCTAAACGCTTCTTCAAGAATGTTGCCGTCTATTTTAAAATCCCGGGCTGAAGTCAGCTTCATGCCAGCAACTAGATTTGATCCTCTATGCTGTAAACATAATACATAAACGTAATATCATTGTAAATGTAGGTACATAATCTTTGTAAATAAATAAATGAAATGAATTTTCGTGTCAGTTAGAATAGGCACTTACATCTTTTAATTTGTTGGACAATGTGAGGATTTGATGGTCGTACTTCTCCAATGCATAGACCATAGCTGGAATAAGTTTTTTGTCATTTTCGAACAGACTTTTTACAGAGCTAGGTACTTGCACTGCCTTATTTTTGCTTCCAGATTTTGCATTTGATATTGCTTTCTTGGCCTCTGCTCGCTGGACAGACTAGGTAAGCAATTATATATATCCCCATTAAATAGTTCCGCTTGCCTTTAATGCAGTTAAAGTATAGTAAAAAAATTGCATTACCTCAATGTGCTGAATCATTACTTCAACGGATTTTTTAAACTCCTTTCCGATGATGTTTACCGGCCCTACAAAACTGTTAACCCACACGAGTTACAAAAGTTTAACCTCTGCCTTTTGAACAATATGCTAGGTTTCCGGTGTCATTAAGCTAACCTTTTAATTAAAGAGTAGTCCGCCTTAGTTTTGGACAACTCGGCCAAGTGCTCGGCGAAACCAGTCATGGCAGTAAAGATTTGTGGAATAACCTTTAACATAGTTATTGAGGATATTCCAGCAGGAAACCTTGAGCAAACTAAATTGGAGCACACGCCCAAAATCTGATTCATCATGGCGAAACATTGCTCCCTTATAGCCTCAGCTTTTTCTGAAACAGATAAACAAACACATAGTTTAAAGTACCCAGTCAATTACATTAATTTTGAACTATTGCACATTGGAAAAATTGTTGGAAAAATGCGTTCAGAATAATCAATTACTGAATGATTCCTCGTCGTCGACTTGTTGAGATTTCAATTTTCCGAGCAAAGCCACAATATGGCTTAATACCACCTCAATAA
This sequence comes from Lepidocyrtus lignorum, assembly GCA_034696835.1. NCBI lineage: Eukaryota > Metazoa > Arthropoda > Collembola > Entomobryomorpha > Entomobryidae > Lepidocyrtus > Lepidocyrtus lignorum. The sequence continues at coordinate 6,159 of JAQGAG010000774.1, forward strand.
AATCCATTATTCGAACTAGGATAGTGGCAGCTGTGTCTTCATTAACGATCCACATTTTCGCATAAGAAATTGGTGCCTGAGCTTCCGCCTAATATAATATAAAGGAGTCCATTGAATTTTTAGACATTGCCAGTTTAAAAAAATCAAAAACTAGCCAATCTTTTAAATAGTTCTATCTTACAATTTGATTATCGCCCAATACACCCCGTACAGTTTTAGATAGAGACAATACATCATGCTGACTTTGGCCTGGCTGCTCCAAAAAACCTTTGGCTTTGATGTAATACTCCAACCAACATGAAACAACGGAGTCGGCCAAGTCAAATTCTGTCTGTTGGTCTTGATCCCCTTTTCCAGAGGACGAGGACATGTAAGTCCACAGCCAATTGAGAACCTAAGTAAATAAAACATAATAAGAATTGCAGTTTTTTTACGAATTGAATTGGCTCATTCGGTATTTCATTCACCACGTTCACAATAAAAAACGTATACCTTTCTTGAATGTACACGGTCCGCGGAATCTGGAGACAAGGGTTTAGAAAAGGATTGCAATATATAAAATAAAAATTTATGTGAGTCCATATTTTCTTCCACGGGTATCCATCCTTGCAACGTTTTCCACGAGTTAAAAAACTTTGGGAAAGATTGATCATAAGACAAAGCTTCGTCGACTTCGTCGCCTAAAAATTCACAGATTTATTAAGTTGGTCCATGATGACGGTGAAGGTAAAATACTGATTTATTCTCAAATGGAATAGAAAACAATATGACATGGACATACCAAACTTTTTGATCATTGAGGTGCAGACTGACTCATGACAAGAACACAAATGTTCCGTTATGGCTTCAATGGTCTCAAGTCTCATCTGTAAGACATCTTGACACGTAGCTTCACTATTCTCGTGGTCTTGATCATATAGTCCATTCCAGATGCAACTAAAATTAATCAAGCAACATTTCATATTCATAACTAAAACTGCAATTAATAATTAAAAGTAAAATAACAATTAATAATACACAAACCCGGCAATGTCTGCAAATGTCTCGACGAGCTTTTCAGTTTGCTGAATTCTCTCGTGCAGGGGTTCTCCTTTCTTGAAGCTTGTCAACTTTTGCTTCACAGCATCCAGTAACATTTTTTCGAAATTACTGCTGCTACGATGCACAGAAGTAAGAGGGCGCTTATCTGGATCGGATCTAGACATAATTATCAACCATTAGAAACTACGACAAGAAAAAAACACCAATTGGTGCAGCGTAGTAAAAACTTACTTGTATAACTTTTTGAGCATTTCTAACAAGTTTTCCAAATTAAATATATGGAAGTAAGACAGTTTCTTTAGAGGATCGGGTCTCGTCAATTTCAAACCCACGCCGCTGGAAACCCGTGACCCGGTGGCATCAACAATGCTAATATCGCCACTGCAATTGTCTGTTTCCTTATTTGTTTTATTAGCGCCACCCTTCCTTTTGTCTTCCTTTCCTTTCTTGTTACTCGCGGATTCCTTTTTTTTCTGCAATTCATTGAAATCGAATGAGTAGATGTTAATCGATTGCTACTGAACTATTATTGAAACAATATCGAATAAATAAAGTATTGCGTAAGCAATTAACCTGTAGCAATGGCTCCAAAAGTTTAAACTTTTCAAACAACTTTTTTACCACTGACTCGGACTCTCGATTTTCTTTGTAGTTTAAAAATTCAATCAAAGCTTCGATAACTTGAAGGGTTTGGACAACAAACAACTTTTCAACGTAGCGAACTGTGTCCAATGGGCGAGAGTCTCCGGCACTTGCAGCGGCTTCCGCTGCAGCCTACAAATATAGTTGATTTTTAGAATGGACAAATGACAAAGACAAGTTCATATTATAATTTTGTCACTTTAATATTAAAAATGCTTACAAGTTCAAGGGAGTCTGGTGTGAGTGATAGCACTGCTTTGACCCACAGCTTCACCAAGTTCTCAACCTCGTCTACAATTTCTGGCGGACCTTCAGCGATAGATGCAAAAGCGTCGTGAGACTTTCGAACGACGTGAGATAGACATTGCACCATGAAGCCAAGCTCCTCCTACCAATATAGATAGCGCATGATTAATTATTAACGACAATTTTGTATTCGTAAGAAGCTAGTGTACTGACACAGACCAATCTAACCAAATCCCACCCAATTACCTTAATCTCGACGGACTTAAAAATGTCATCTGCTGGAAACTCCACTACAGTTTTGAAATCAATTGCAGGTTCACTCTCATCGTCGCCTTGCAAAAACCGTTTTCCATGCATGTACAGTTGAGAGCATAGTAATTCGCAAATACCGGGATTTCTTCTAACAACACTGTGGAAGCCTTAATTACAGGATAAAAATGCATTATTATTTGCATACCTTATCATATCTGACTATTAGTAAAATAGCAACAATTTAGTTATACCTAGATATAGCTCCTTTTTAATTTCACTTTGTTGGTCAAAACAACGCTTAGTTAATGACAGTATCTCCAAGCATAGTGGCTGGTTGTCCGGAAGCTGATCAGGATTTATTAGAGAATGAGACGATAACCTTTGGCTTTCACTGAACTGACTTGATGGAATATTGCCCACGACCTTTAAATTTGAGAGTAAAATTATCATTGTCCTTGCTGCAGTTCTTCTAGCTTCAACGGATCTGTAATAATAGTAAATGGTAAAGCGTATATAGTAAAGTGAACATAGTAGCGTAGCGCAGTAGTAAATTCTGACAAAGTAGCTTATTACTTCCAAATGGTTTTTCGAAGAATTATCATCAGTTGATCAAGGAGCGTGTAGCTTAGTTGGAACGCAATGGACAGTGCTTTTACAACGAGCGTTGCTGAGTCACAATCCATCATTGGCAAATGACGGACAAGGTCACACGTGGTGCCGATGACGGAGGGATGGAGTACTTGTCTTGTCCTCATTTCCAAACAAGCAGCTAGGCATTCTGCACAAAGTTACAAAATAATATTCAGAATTAAGTCTTAGCATTTAAATCTGCATCAATTAAGACTAAGAAAGCTACTGTTCAATCAAACGTCAACTTACCAGTGACAACGACAGATTTTGGTGACAACCCCAACAAGCTTCTCATCATAAAGGGTAGTTGGTCTTCGTTACTTCTGACAAGTGACTTGATTATGTACGATCCCAATTTCTGACACGGCCGTGAAGTGTTTGGATATTGTCTTTGATATAAATCAGCATTGAGCAGCCCCATACCCAACTCCCGCAAGCCACTAAACAAAAATTCTGATTCCGAGGATCTTTAAAGAGGAAAATAAACAATCGTTATATTAGTTGATCATTTCTTATTGCAGCTACAGTAACCTTTTTACATTCCTCTTAATTAAATAGATTAACCGAAACTCACTTTGTCTCTAAAATTGCCTTGAAGCATTCAGTAACAGTATCATCAGGGCGTCCCGCGGTGTGCTGATACCAGTAACTCATTCCGCCAAGGTGCATCGAATGGAATGTCTTCATAATGGAGTTTCTCAGTGGATCAATAATCTGCGAAAGTGAAATCAAACCAAAATAAAATGTTCAAGCTTTCCTCCACATTTCTCTTTGCTCTGCATAACGCCTGACATATTTGCTCACCAGTGGTCTAACATAGTCAAAATCTGCTAATCCCAATACAACAGAGAGGATAAAGGGATGCATGACTTTTCCAAAGTCAAAAAATGAAGATTTCAAGATTTTAACAACCGCCTTCACAAGTACATCGGAATGGCGAGCAGTTTTCAAGAAGTAGGAGACAACGGTCCCTAATGCATTCCGCTTTTGCTTTACTTCCAAAGGCGTCACCGCATTGTCAGCTTTAAAATACTCAGCTGCAATAGAAAGCAACTCAGAAGGGAATCTGCTACCAACCAGCAAAATCAACTGATAAACAATGGGCGGAAATCCGGAAGGCTTCATGTCTTTAGCACAAGCACGAACATGACAAAGAACTAATTTCAAATCAGAATCTTCAATTTCGGGAATCTCCCTGAAATTAATAATTACATTATATCAAAAATCTTTCATATTACCTAATGGAGGAATCGAGAATAAAATTAAATTAGGTTGACACCAACGAACCTCAAGATTGCTATCAAGGAAGCACTGTTTGCCGTAGTCCATTTCAATCGGCAGATTCCACTGACAACGTACTCGCGATACGCCGCACCTTCCATAATATCGGTTTCGACCTTTATGTCACCTTTGCCAATCAATACGGAGACAATCTTTCCAAAAACTTCTATCCATCTATTAGAAAAAGCACTACTTTTAATTACAGGTAATGACTTATACCAAAGATAAAACTAAGATACTCATTTTGTTTTAACCTTGGTGGAAGACAGCCATCCCGGTCCTTTTCCGCTTTTAGGTAACCCATGCAAGACTCTCCGATGCTCTTAAGAACAGCCGTAGGAAAATGTCGCAATTCTTGGAATAGCATTCTAACGAGCTCCTCCACCACCGCTGCATCCTTATTTTCATGGCAGATGGTCAAGTGAAAGATGGAACGGATGATCTATGAAGTAAAAGCGAAGATGTGCAATTAAAAATTAAAATTAATCTATGTAATGACACTTATAGGACACATCACATAAAACCAACGTCTATTATAATTTCTATAAAAAATATTATTCTTCACTTACCGTCGCAGCACACGTTTGAAGAAACTCCCTAGAGTCAGGACCCCCTTCCTCTGGGTCACGTATTGAGCGACATATCAGCTTACCCAATAAAGCAGTACATTTCGTTGCTCCCGAACCAGCCTCGAGTAAAGCACATTTGAGTCGTTCATGAGCCTAAAAATGGACAATGGATATTATCAAGTCTTTAGACAAAAATCAATGGAACCAAAGTAGGCATCAATAATAAAATATATTTAATTATTTAAAACTAAGCTTACACTGGCTGGCGAATTTTTCACATGACTGGCAAAGGTGAGCCACTCTGGGTCGTCTAGGTTATGTTTTTCCTTTTCAGTTATTATGGAAGTATTCCATCTTGATGTTGACTCTGACCTTTGACCTACGCCTTGCGTAGATCCACTTTGACTTGACACGATCGTTGAGCCATTCGACATTGCTCGGGAACTTGCCTCGTCGCGTTCAGCACTGCCCCCATCCTCATCGCTATCTTCTTCCAGGATCGCAGAATGCTGCTGTAATTGTAAATGGACTCTCACCTTTGGCTTCGCTTTACGCTTCACGCCTTTCTTGCTCATTTCTGTTGAGAAAAAGAAAGATTTGTTAATATGACCACTAATGCTTGCGCTGTTTTTGCTGGCTTCATTGTTCATAGAATTAGTTACTTCTCGGCTCACCTTGTTCGTTTCTTCCCGACATTCGACTCTCACTCTTGGCTTCCGGCTTCCTGGTCGAGGAAGATGGCGGTGAAGCATCCATCTCGTCATCATCGTCAATGTCAATGACAGCAATCTCTTCAAGCACACGAGGATCTTGCTCTCTGACTGGAGATGAAGATGGCAGGGACGACCTCCTTCGTCGCGAACCCGGAAGCGCATTTGTCGCACTCCTCTCTTCTCTTCTTGAAACTTTTTTCGACGTTCCAGCTCTGGATCCACCGGCTTTGCCTATCACCGACGACGACGACGCAATTGGTGGCGATGGTGACAGCTGAGGAATTGACTCAAAGATTTCATCTTCCCCTTCTTCCTCGTCACCATTTGAAGCCGCATTCGGTTCCACATTTGCTACAGGCACATCACCATTACCAGTTGAAGACGTCGACGAAGAGCGCCTTTGTCTTATCGTCGAGGGTGTAGCAGTAGTCTTCTGCCGTTTTCGAACACTTTCTTCCCCTTTTTGAGCTGTCGTATCCGCTGTGCGGGATACCCCCCTTCCGGTACTCTGTGTCTTTAGCAAGCGCATCTTGCTCTCAGACCTTGTTGAAAACTATTCAACCCCAATTTAAATTTTTAATTATTAATTCTCAGTTAACTAATTGCGCCCGCCCCCCATTCACACAATTGTCAACAACCCAACTAAACGCAATTACCAAAAAAAGTATCCGTAATTTAAAAGCACTTGCTTTTACCTTAATCACTTTAGAATTATTTTACTTCAAAAAAAATCACTGGATCAGTTCACTCATCGGCAACTACTATTATCGGCCATAGTGCTTTTTCTTCCACTAGCTCCGCTGGAGTAAACGGAGAAAACGGAGAAAACAGAGAAATGCAGGTCAAGAGATCCAATTCACCGGTTTCGTTTTCTTCTGTATCGGCTTGTTTACAGCAGAGAACTGAAAGCAGGAACAGAAGAGGAAAATCTTTTTCCTACCTCACTTATTTACAAAAAGGAACGATTCTTCACAAAGAACTGGGGCCAGTTGAGACAACCCTATGATAGCTTATGAATGCATTATGAAGCTGTTACTCTGTGCGTGTGCGTGTGCGTGCACTAAAACGTGAAATGCAGATAGCAACTTATACTGTATAGCAAGTAAGTAGCAAGTACGAATGCCAATGCAATGCTCATGCCGATTTGTGTGCATTTGAATTTGCATTTGCAGTTGACTGCTTACTTTGCTATCAGCAGAGTAGACAGTAGAGATACGTACTTACAAACTACGGAACATGAATCGGAGAAATGTTCGGTTACTTAGTCCTTATGCACCGGGGTTTATGCATATTTGTCATTATCTGATATGACCTAGAGATTAAAACGGA
>JAQGAG010000775.1:0-12848 GCA_034696835.1 Lepidocyrtus lignorum
GTCCCCTATGATTGCAAACCGCTTTTATGTTTTTGCCAAATTAACAAAATTGGTTTCATGTGTAGCTGCCAACCGTCATAGGGAGCAAGTTTTCTCTGTCCGTGAATGGCTGGTTTATTATAATTCTACGGTACGTAACATGCTAATTTGCATAACAAAAGAATCCTATTGGATCAATCGGATCATTGGAAGGGTTTCAAAGTTCAGGGAGATCAAAATATCGAATTTTGTTTGCTAATTATAATACTGTCAATAATAATGATTAGTACTAATAATTATGCAGCAACAGTCCATAATAGTTTGCATAATATAGTTCACATAACTTACAGCTTCGTTGTTTTATTACAATCAGTTTTTTTATTGACAAACCAGCCATCTACGGACAACAGTTATTTATGCCTATTTTTCCATTGATTTTAGTGGTGGTGGTAGGTCGCCAATATTTTTTTCTAACATACAAATGGAGTGGGATATTTTTGGCTGATTTTTTAAAGTTCTGTAGCATTGCACTTTTAAACAATCGTTTTTTTGCAACTCAAGCAAAGGTCTATACGGTTAATTAATTTTTCGCTTTACATGGATTTCAAAAGAATAATTCAATCAACCATTAAAATTCTATAAAAAAAGACGCATGACTTAACAATATTCCCATGAACAAACGTCTAACATAAAAATAGTGAGCATTTTACGAAAGTACATTAAAATTAACTTAAAATTAGCGTAGCTAAACAATCCATATATCCAATGTAATAGATGGATGCGGCCGAAGATAGCATTTAAAAATTTTACTACATAATTTTTATACCTGTATAGCGTAGTCTAGTTTTTAGTCGCCAATGTAACTTTAACCCAAGTTTTATGCTTGCATACCTCCTATTTTACATGCATGGATTTAAAATAATCTTTAAAAAACTTGTTACCTATATGGTTTATGTATTGACAAATACTCCAATCGGTTTTAAGTTGTTTTAAGTACCTTATGGATTTATGGGTTTTAGTTTGTATCTTTTGAATTTAATCAGGCTAAAAACAAATGGAAATATAAACGACAATACCATTTATCGACATGCTGGGCACTCAATGAGTAAACTTTAATATTAATCAACGGAATCCCAAAGTTTGTTACAGTTACAAAGTTATAATGCGAAGAAAAGCCAGTATCTGACATTAAAACTCTCTCTGATCAACCGATTCACTTCAAAGAAAAGTGGCTGCATTTGATGATGATGGATATACACTGATGCAAAAATTCAAATTAGCTCTATTTGCAAGTTCAAAAGTTATCGCAGCGTTAAAATTGACCTCAACTGTAACTGTTGGAAACTTGGCCTCAATCTCGGTGGTGCCTCCACTTGTTAGAAACTTGGCCTCAATCTCGGTGGTGCCTCCACTTGTTGGAAACATGGCCCCATTTTTGACGAAGCCCCAACAAAACTATGCCCTCCGGTGTCGACCCAGAGGTCCCGAATAATAACTTCAAAGATGTGGATGAACTGTGGACCGTAACTTGTGAAGTGGAAAATTAAAACTTGATTGGATTTATTGTCGAAGCAAATAGAAATGAAATATACAACTGACCATTCATGAAAACGCTTACTACTACTACAAAAATTGGAAGATGAGCTCCTGTTTGACAGACAGGACTCTCGGAAATTGACTACGCAAACAATAAGTCCCACAAGGGGCAATCTAATAACTGCAAATGGGGGAAGACATCGCAAGTCGACGCTTCCCCTTCAAACTCTGGTTTGCTAATGGCTTGAGAAGCCCAAAAATTCTACAATACTACACTGGACCACTTTTTGTGGGTGGTAACCCTTCCTACAACTACGTAATACAACGCTGACCGCTGATGGAAGGCAAAAGGACAAACATTTCTTGAAGGACGATCCACCAGAAGGGTGATCGTTCCGCTAATTCACTCCAGACTTGCTGGCTACACAAAAAAACTCAACATGTGAATCTCTACTGAGCGGTTGTCAGCTTCTGTGGCTGCAACCTTGACTGATAATTCAATTAACCTTCAACTAAAGCTGCGTGTGCCGAAGCAAAGCGTAGAAAAAACCACAGAACATTTGTGGAAAAAGCCAAGCTCGACACACGTGCCACAACCATGAAAATATGACAATTTCTCACGATAGGAAAATGGCGGATTCATACATTTGTACGCGACAGTAACCTCCCTACTCAATAAATTTTAAATTATTACCATGCCCTACATACCTGATGACTAAATGAATATATATTCTCTAGAACAGAATGACAAATATTGCAACTCTTTCAAAGTTATAGCATTTAATCCAAACTTTATTCTTTACCTGGACCCCTTTCCAGTTTCGATTCCAATTCAAAACAATAAACCTAATCCTAGAATGAGATATACATCGAGCTACAAAATGTTAGCGAAATCGGTTTATGCGTTGAAAAGTTATCGAACTCACAGGTAGATAGATAGACATACAGATAGGAGGACGAACACAGCTTATTACTAACCCCAACACAAAAATCATGAATGTCCATATCCATAGGTGTTGGTGATGGCACAGGCACGCGTCGAGGGGGCTGGACCAAGTCCAGGCACGTGTGGTGGGTGGGCGCAGATATTGCATAGTATGTAAAGACAAACCATGAATACTATCGTATAGCATGTAATACAGCAAATCATGTAAAAAGTATAGACGCCGGATGGAATATTGAATATTTTCAGCACCATGAGCTGGCCAAGACCAAAACCATAGGTACCGCCAGAATCGAACGCTATTTTTCAGCCAATAGCGAAAAACTTGAGCAACATAAAGCACGAGGCATACACATCCAATCAGATTCAGTCAGGAATCCGATTTTCTTCGCTTCACTTCAAAACACCAAATTGTCTTAATCATATAAATTAAAATTAAATAATTTACAATCAACCGACCACCAATCGAAAAATTTAGGCTGACTGAGAGGCTAACATAAATTTCTAACTATTTTATCAAACTTTTTGGCGCTAATTGGACGTTTGGCCCTCGCCCAGCTTCTTATCTGCACGTCATTTTTCCTTTCAGCACATATCCACTTTGGATCAATCGAATCAGCCATGTTCAAATCATTCTCAATCCATATTTTTACCTTCCTATGTTATTTAAGTTGTAGCTGTTGTTCGGATGGAGTAAAAAATGAGGCCACCATCAAACATATTACAGATAATTGGGCTGCCTATAACGATAAGTGGAGTTTGATGCTGAATGAAAAACTATTTTCCATTTATAACCGTCCCGACTCACTGGACAACCTGGACAACTTCATCTCTTCAACGTTGGGATCTCATCACTGTGTAATTTACCTCCACAACTTTCTCGGGATTGACATAAATCTTGATAATTTATCCACGCCTGTGATGCTCCATCAGGGAGAGCTCTCTCTCGGACATAAAGTCATATTCGGAATACTCGATCGAGGGACTTTTGAGTTCAGGTGGAATTCCAAAAGTGGAAATTCATCTGGCAATAATGAAAGGGTTCAAGAAGCTACTACATTTCTCGACTCTGGATTTAATAGCTTTGCTACCGGGAGCAAGCCATGGAGATGTGAGGTTCAGTTGGACATCTTTCCTCCAAGTTATATTGGCTCAATGTATTACCCAATTGACCTTCCCAATTCTCATGAATTGGAAGAGAAACGGGTTGAAATTCGCACGTATTTCTTACATCATCCAAATTGGTTTTATTCCATCAATCAATACAAGTTAGCTGTAAAAACGGGCTCGCTATTAGATTTTAGCCAATGGCCCAACAATGTGGCCTCAATCCACATGTTTGTTTACCAATCTGATACGTACGAGAAGCCAAATTTAGTGGATCGTGAACGAATCATAAATAACTGGATTGAAAGGTGCTACGCGTCCAATCGTATCAGTGTTACTACTCGCATAGTGAAGTTTTTTCTTGTGAATACTTACCACCATACACGGTATCACCGTGATGATGTTGCTGATGATAATGTTCGTGCCGTACAAATCTGCTTCAGTTGCAAAGACGATGTTGACTATGCGAAACAAGGCGGAGTGTTAACTTGGTCTGAACTCAATATAGCCATAAGTCGCGTGAATACAGAACAGGTGACCACGGAGGACATTGTGGGGATCAAGATTGGTACAATTTTGAACATATGGGATCACTTCAAGACGTGCAAAAATCTTATCAGAAGTGGTAAGCATAACGCATTGAAACTTGTCTCGGATGAGTTTCCAGATTTCAAGCAACAAATCATGCATCTTGTAACTTATCTTTGGATGGCTCAACTCAAGAATTTCACTTTTAGAGTGAATGGAGACGTGTGCATTAATGGCGAAAAACTGGTGTCCAGAACTACGAAAAACCGTAATTGGGAAAGAAGTCGGCCTCACATATACGGTCGATACGACTACTCGGAGCAGGTGCTACCCCTCCAGTATTCAATATCGGTGACGGATACGCTCAATGCCCTTAAGTTCGTTGGTTGTGGGGATTTGGGTGTGGAGTCCATGGCATTCGGCGAGTTGGTTAGTATTTACGATGATAATACCTGGCTTGGCCTATGTCTCACATTCCCGATGGTTGCGATGATGCTGAAGTATGTCGGGTCGAGAGCAGGGATTGGTGACATGTCAATCACGGGAAATGTGCTGCCACTCATCCGAATTCTCCTAGATCAGGGCGACCCGTTCCGCTCTCGACTCATCGAGAGCAATCCTATCCGCTTGATTGCGGCTGGTTTAATGCTGACCGGGATCGTGCTAAGCAACGGCTACAAGAATACGAACGTCTACAACTTGATCCTTCCCCGGAAGCCGCTCCTGATTGAGAATTTCCAGCAGCTGATTGACAACAACTTTACCGTCTATTCCAAAGCAGGAAACGTTGATTTCTGGGTAATCGTTCGGCATGACATTAACCTCAGTGTCCATCAGCACGTGGTTGCCAACATCGACAACGGGAAATTTCTAGTTGGCTCTCAACTATTTGAAATATTCAAGAAAAAACTGGAAAAGAGCCTGGCAACTGATGCATTTAAAAATGTGACAGAGTTTGTAAACAACATTACCCAATCTAATAAGCTTGTCCATTACAACACCAGCACTAGGATTACTAGAGCTCTCAAAAATGTACTGACATTGGCAGAGTACACATCCGATAAACAAACCAGGAGTCTTCAGCGTTTGGTAAGGCACTCTAGTCTGTATCCATCATACTTTTTCATTCCCTCCGTCGATTCTTTATGGATATCAAATCTTACCTGGGACGAACAACACAAGTTTAGAGACCAAGCGAATTTGCGTTACCGTCAAAGGGAGGAAACGGTCTTATACAAATTCTTAAGGGAATGCAACAAGGCGGCACTGATTCTGCCAGCAAGTACTTGCAAAAAATATGCCATACAGCTACAGAGGGAAGGCTTGGCTGCAAATGTTGGGAACGAAACGTACTACCAAGCCAAGATCCACTCTTATATTGGTGGGCTCCTTCCCTTGTTCATTGTAAAGCGGATGAGGAATTTCAGGCAGTCGGGGATTTCAGAGAGATGGATGGGCTTTCTTGAACGGCTTGCCACACTAGTTAAGGATGACTACTCTGTAATAAAAAACCATGATCCAACTGGAGCAACGCTAGATGGAAATATTTTGGTTGTCTTTGCTCTCCTTGGGATTGGTCTGTTGGTGGGATTCACCGGTTTCCTGGTTGAGCTTGCTAAACCCATTTGTCAACATTTGTGGAAAAAGTATGGCTGGAAGAAAGTACGTTTTGAAGCATCGCCGAGGAATTCTGATGAAGTGTCCAACTCCAGAACTACCAATCAGACAGAAGCAGTGAACAGGGATGCTGATCCTAATGATTCAACCGAAGGAGTTGTCAAGAGAGATGGAGGTACTGGTGCTATTGCAGTAGGCCAAGGGACGCTTCAGGCCATTCCGAAGAAGACCCGTCAGTTCAAGCGGAACCAGAGATGGAGGCGAAGTACAGCAGGAAGATACCGGAAAGGGACAGTGAACAACCACTCCGTGGCACCAATTATGGAAATCGTTTAGCTATTCCGTAGACAGATATTTAAATTGCGCTAATTTGATAGCGACTATACTATATCATTGATAGTTTGGTGAGTAAGTTTTATAAATGATCGATTTAATACAATGATAGGGCAAATTACAATAGTAGAAATATGCATGATATAGAACTTTTCGAAAACTAGAGTAATTCGGCAGCTTTGTGAATAATTTCGTTTCAAGGAAAATATACCCACACACATAGCTACATCAAGCTAGACTGATTCCTAAATTAGTTAACTGAAATATGAAAATTAAAATTTGGACAAATATTTAAGAATTAAAACGTTGCTAATTTGTAACAACATTTGCAATTTAATACATTTCCAAAAATATTCATTATTTTAGAAACTGTAACACGTACACAAACCAAATATATCTTGCTTTATGTGACAGTTCAAAGGCTTTCTTTTGATATCCCACTCAACATAGCTTGTCGTTTAAGAATTGACCTTGACCTTTGACCCCCTTCCGGTGATCGGATTACCTCAAAATACAATACCTTGTTACTATTATTCATTTATAACTACATACAAAATGATATTGACAGGCGGACGGACAGACAGCCGACTGGTCGCTTTCAGCTACGTTATAACTAGAAAATGAATGAGATTGCTTAATTTTTAAAATTTCATTTCCATTTGGAACTTGAAATTCAAATTGTATTTTTAAAATGTCAGTTTTTTAATAGCTACAGCCAATTCAATAAAATCGAAATAACAACTAAAGTAAATTTGCTGAGGAAAAAAGGGCAGATGTCAAGGACAGGTCAAGGACAGACAGGCCAGGCATATAAATCAATTGCAGGCCATATAATTCTGTGGCCTTTAATTGATTAAAACATTATTTATGCGACGAGGAGGGTAACATACACTCAAGAAAGCGGTGGATAGCAGAGGATTCAACGAAATAAATTGATCTGTGAAAATAGGACACCTAATATGTAAGTTTACCATTTGAACATTTTTATTTTTAGGACTTATAAAACACATGTTGACTGCCTAATTGCAAAAATAACTTATTCAACGTCTGGGGAAAATTGAAAAGTTTAGAAATTTTCTGGCCATTATATCTATTCACAGTTGCTGAACTATTAGTCGCTTGAAAGCGGGATTTTAATAAAAGTCTTTTATGTAGCAAGTGTCTAAGTTCTGTCATTGTGTCCATAACAAAGACATTGGTCGATTTAGTAATTGCCGTTGTAATGAGGTTTAACTTGACTGTGTATACAGATTACAAAACATTTCATATTTCAAACATATCTGTAATATTCATATGTATAATATCACGCTTTGCAGACCATTTGTTCGCTCTCAAATTTTGTATTCTGTAGAAGAAAATGTCAAATGGAATGTCAATTGTGGTAATATTACATATTATTTCGTTTCAATTAAATAATCAACGATTCCTCCTGAAAGTGGAGAATACCTTTACAAATCCTGCCATAAATTGATTAACGTATTCAACGAATAAAAATAATAGTAGAAAAATATTATAATGAAGGTTATTGTCCTATTTTTAGGTCACTACTCAGCGATCTTCGTCTGGCTGTCTGGAATCTGAGGTGGGTCTGGCTTCTTCTCAGCTTGTCCACCTTAATCGTCGCGTTTCACCACTCGAATACTAAGTCTATCGAGGCCATTGTCTGCGGATCGCGCTAATTCCCAAAAATTTATGCTATGAATTCCCCGTGTTTTATACATATATTAGCCATATACCCACAAAGCTCCGCATGCATGCATTAAAAATATTTACAACAGGCCGTTACATGTATGGTTTATGTATTGGATAATATTCCAATAGATTTAAATTGGTTTGAAGTACCTTATCCATTTTACGGGTTTTGGTTTTCCCTTTGTGAATTTAATTAGGCTAAAAGCAAATAAAATAAATTGATCATAATTAATAGAATGACGTAGCTGAAAGAAAACGTACAAAGTAACAAAAATGATAACTACAATTTTACAGAAAATTAAAAGATTAAAATTGCAAAAAAAAATATCAATACTTTAAGCAGTGATTTTTCAGTGACTATAATACCTACATAAACTACACATAGCTTGTTGAACTTGCCAGTTAAAATGATTTCTTTTGATACCCCACTCAATATACCTTGTCATTAAAAAATATTGACCCTGACCTTTGACCCTGTTCTAGTGATCGGATTAGCCCCAAATGCAATACCGCTCGTACTAATAACAATATATAGCTATATAAAAAATTGAATGAAATTGGTGCACGTTTGAAAGTTAAAGTGATTACGGACAGACAGACAGACAGCACAACTAATCGCTATACTAGCTTTCAGCTACGTCATAAACGAAAGGTCCGCTAATCGACATGCTATCCACAAAATGAGAGACCTCTGATGGCATATCTCTATTTAAAAAGGTTGGTAAATCGAATCCCAAAATTTGCTGCGCTTCCATAGTTACGATGTTGGTGTGACTTACACCCTTTTTAATACCACCAATGCTCTTAAAAGACATTTAATGACAGATAATGTACTTTAACGAACAAAATTTGAACAAATCGATTTGCAAGTTCTAACGTTATGGCGCACACAGACAGCCAGATTGGAGGACGAAAACCGTTGATCGCTAACTCCAAAGATAAAACCATGATAGTAGATGGGTGTTGGTGTTAGAAAAGGCACGCGTGATGGGTTTGCTGTTGGCTTAAGCACTTGTAATGGGTTGGCACAAGATTTGCGGAGCATGTAAAAACAAAACCATGAACGTTATCATGTAACACGTGAAAAGTATAAAAGATGCTAAGAATATTGAATATTTTTGGCTAAACGAGTTGACAGTGGTAACGATCCCATTTACCATAGGCCATATAAGTACAAATAGGTACTGCCAGAAGCGGATGCCGTAATTAAGCCAATAGCGAAAAAGCAAGGAGGAGCTTAAAAATGTTAGATAGGAGAGAGCGCGAGGCATAGCATATTTCATTTTATGATTCAGTCAGGATTCTGAGTTTCTTCGCTTCACTTCAAATTAGCAAACTTTCTCAATCACAAAGTTCAAACTGAATAAAATATTGTAATTGTGGAACAACTGACCACAAATCAAGTATTAATGATGGGCTGTGATTAATTTGGAAAAAGGCAATAATTTATTCGCAATAAGGATCTATCTTGAGCATATATCAGTAAAATCAATTGTTTTCACATTAGTCTCACTCCGAAGTTTCTTATTTCTCTGTTACCTAAGTTGTAGCAAGCAGGATGGAGTAACAAATGAGGCCACCTTTCAACATACAGTAGCTAATGGAGCTGCATATAACAGAAAATGGAGTTTGATGCTCAAGGAAAAACTGTTTTCCATTCGGAACCGCCCTGACTCACTGGATAACCTGGATAACTTAATCTCTTCAACCATGGAATCTCAGCATTGTGAAATTTTCCTCTACAACTTTCTCGGGATGGACATAAATCTGGCTAATTTATCCATTCCTACGATGCTCCATCAAGGAAAGCTCTCAGTCGGGCATATAAAATAGAGTTTTATTGGCGGTTCAAAACTGCAAATTCATCTGGTCATTATGAAAGAGTGGAGGAGGCTTCTGCAGCAACAGGCGATACCTAGACAAATTATGTTCTCTTGAGCATCACATTAACAACATTTGTTTGACAATGCTTCCCTAATTCTTCTCCTTTTAAAAATTCCTTTGGTTAATTTTAGCATAGCAAGTCTTGGCGTCGTCGACCATCGACGTCGATATAAAGCTTTTTAGTGGTCCATCTTTCAAAAATGGAAAATATCGAGATTGACAGCAAGTGCCATACAACCATAAACAGATCAACGCCCGTATCAACCGGGTATATTAAAATCTGTTTAGATTTTGCGTATTTCTCGGGTTGGTGTCCATTTCGTCTAAAACCCCGTCAGGTCTCCCCCAGTACAGGTTCCCCCTCCTTCTTCTATACCTCCTCTAGTTCGTTCTTTCAAAAAATAATTTGCATAATCTCCTTCGTGCTGTACATGTTTTGGGAGATCCGAGAGGTCCGAAAGTATGTCCTCGGCGATGGAAACCATCCTACAACGTATTTCCACGTGACTAATAAAATGGCAACCACTTCAATGAGGCTATCCTTATTGATAGTTTTCTATTTTCGGCGTGAAAAAGTTTTAAAAATGGTAAATTTCATCGTTGAGCAGGATCAAATAATGCCACTGCTGCCAATACCAAAATCACCGTCATCGAAATTTACAAGATTTTTCAGCAATAATTCTGTACGTGCTGGCTGCCTCGGTTGGATCATTTCGGGATATGGAATCGGCCTATTCATAAGCGGCAGGGGACTTGCCGAAGAGGATGTTGTAGCCTACAATTTAAGCCCATCCTGGTGGTGGAATTCCATTGTGAAGGCTGGCTACCACAATTTTTTCATCAGTGACAATCCTGTCATCACAAACTCGGCAAAGGACGTGCTCATTGGAATAATGTCGGCAGTTGGTTTTCTTCAAATGTAACGTAACGTACTGTCAATGCTAAAGAAAAAAAGAATCGGCCTACCTCTCGCTTGGTACTGAAAAGGGTAATCATACTTTTTGTGATGGGCGCACGAAAAATACAAGCATCCCACATTTTTCATCAGCTGACTTGAAAAAGTTGCAAATGGCGTTCAACATCTTAAATTCTTTGATGAATATTGGTAAAATAAGTGTTCGGAAATTCTCATTTTTATCAACAATGAAGGAGTAAATATTAGCAGGAAAAGTGTTTCATGTTAAAACACAGTAACCAGTCGTCGTTGAAGAAGTTACGAAATTATACCAACTCATTAACTTCTTCACAGTTTGAGGTCGTAAATCACCAACCAAGAAAAATCCGCGCACTCCAGCGAGTGGTGACTGTGTTATAACAAGAAACACTTTTCCCATCAATATTTACTCTTTCATGTGAAGATAAAAATGAGAATTTTGAACGCTTGTGTGTCTAGAAATCTTGTTTTACCAATATTCGTGAAAGCATTTAAGATGTTGAACGCCGTTTGCAACTTTTTCAAGTCAGCTGATCAAGAATGGGGGATGGTTATATTTCTCGTGCGCCCATCACAAAAAGTATGATATGATAACGCTTTCAGTGCCAAAGGATAGGTAGGCCAACTCATCATATGCATAACATCAACAGTATTTTTATGTAGTACATAATGTAGTGTAATGACAATGACATTTACATATTTACTCTAACCTAATCGTAAGTAACTATACATATGTTTGTAGGCGGATTCTGTGGGCATACGTGAAATATATTCTGATATCCATGGCTCTCACTTTGCGATCCTCAGTAAATGAGTTGACAGAATACATAAACAATCATCCGGAAGATCAAGGCCAAGTCATGTTCCGAGTCAGACCAAGTCTGGTGGATCATCCACTTGCAAATATGGAACATGCTGTGAGTCCTCAGTGGCCCGTGATTCGGAAAAAATATGCGGCATTGAAGAAGTTATCCAGTTTGATAAATCAACTATTTGGAAATATGTTTGGGGGCTGTTTGATAATCGTTATTGTACACTATCCACACAACCTTCATCACCTATTTAGTGTGACTAGTCCAAACTACTGGTTAAGGGTTCTTCTTATGGTAGCTCAATTGATCACCACGGCAGGCTGTCTGCTCATTTCTGCTGATGTTTGTCATCAAGTAAGTAGTCAGTTGTAATATAATTACTTGTGAAAGTAAAATAGTTTGGTAGGTACGAGTTTTTATTTTGGTTTTAGATGGAAGCCTTGCAGGATTGGATGGATGTAGACACCAACAGAAAATCCATTCCTTTGGATGAGTTATGTATAACACTAAATCAGTTGAACAATCACAGCGTTGCTGTAAAGGCGGGTGGAAGGTTTGCTATAACGCATTCCTTGTTGGCTAATGTAAGAAAAGTTAAACCACCTAATTATATACCCAAATGAAATCCCATTAAAATATTCTGTCTGTTGTAAACTAATTTGATTTACATTGTTGGTTTTTAGATGCTCGGAATTACCGTAACGTACTTTATAGTTTGCCTCCAGGCTGTGTGGTGATGCTCTATTGATTGGGCAGGTAGAAATGTGGATTTATTGAAAGTTCATGTAAAATTTCGTATTATCGCTAATACCATGGCAATGCAATTACATGGTTTTAATTAGTTAAACATATTATTCATTAGCGGATAAGACAGAAATGAATTTATTTAATAATTTTTATTTAAAAGTATAATTTAATTGAATACATGGAGCCAACAGAGTGATTTTTATGCTAGTATGAGTGCACTGCTTTTAGTATGGGCTTTGGTTGTAGCTAATTGTTCAAGTGATATGAATAAATAGAGTTTTAAAAAGTCCAACATGGTAACCAAACCTATTCATATATTTTTTTCCTATCATCCATTTTACATCTTGCCAAGATGCATGACGAATGATTAGCAATAAAATTTTTTGAGTTACATTTTTTGATAAGCCACGAATATTAATATGCTGATTTATTAATTGTTTGAAACTGTGGATATATACATATTTGCACAGCCTAATTTGGTCTGAGTGAGTAAGTTTTAAATCATTTGAAAACAAATTATTATCATTCTTCGTTATCAACTCAATGCATCTATTAGATTTTTACAATTCTGGAACAACATCTGATCGAAAACACAAAACAACTGCTATACTTATGTGGACGTACTAAAGCTTGCCGACTACTACCAATTTCCGGTTTGCAGCATGCAGACATAGGTATTCCATGTCTAATTTGCAAATAACGGGGGTTTTGAAAGCCAACGTTTGAAAATTGAAAG
>JAQGAG010000776.1:0-12845 GCA_034696835.1 Lepidocyrtus lignorum
ATTAAGCCGTAAATCTATTATCTAATTTTCCTAATTAAATTTATAAATCGGTTGTTGCAATTTTTTTGTTTAAACGCCTTTATCAAAATTTTTGGGTGCTTACCACATATTTACGTAAGCCCGAAGACTTTAGCTCATACATCGCCAGATATTATCATTATGGTCGACATTTGGTATTTTAGTTGATTTAGTTCCGTGGGTTGAATTGACTACCGGAGAACGCCTGTGACCGCTGTCGCAAAGTTCTACTTAGAAAGTTAAGAACAAATCTAAATTATTGATAAGGACAAGACGTAATTGCTACTGTTTCGTATTTCAGATAACATCCAGATTTTCCATGAAGCAAGTTAGATCCATGGTTGCATTGCATGGCTTAGAGTTTACTTTATTCTGTTCATGAGATGATGTTTGAAGGCCAACCAGTCAAATTCAATGTCAAACATTCAAGGTTAAGTTATGGCAAGTCAAGTTTTACACTTTGCTGGAGGCTTGCTATTAGTTAGGTGGGGTGGTGGGGACAAGCCCAAGAAATAATGATTTTTAGATGAAGGAGAGGACAATATTTTGCCAGTTTCTTCAGATTTCGAAAGACCCTTTCTCCACACAACAAGTTGAGGCATCGACCAAGATAGTCATACAGTAAGGAGTCAAGAATACAGTGTCAATTTAGCCACATATGTCAGGAAAGGGCAAAAGTGGAGTTTTGGCAAAACCCTTTTACTATTTGTTGTTGTTGATATTCCTGTAAAAAGTATATAACATTTGCGTGTAAAATAAAGTTATTCAATCAGTTTTTTGTTGTACAAATCAACACAATTGAGTTTTGCTGATTTGCGGGTTACTAAGCATCTCCTTTGAGAACATTTGAGTCAGTCATAGTTAGTATTGTGACGCCAATCCCTAAAGAGACGAAAACGGGGCCGTTTGGGTGGAGTTTCAATGTGCTTATTGCTGCAGGGACATCAGTTTAGGGGGCTAAAGATACTTATGGCATCCTAATAACCGTGTTTGAGGAGCTAGATACTCATGGAGCCTTCTTAGGGCGTCTCATCCCTATCAGAAGATTCACTATCTCAAGGAATGTGCCATTCCTGAACAGTTGATAAGCAAATTTACCCAACAGCTACAGCGTAGACTCAAAATAGGGATATTTGCTAACTCCTGATTCCACACGTGTCATGTATATCGCGCAGTGACGAATGACCGCAGTTCGAAGCATAAAATTACATGTAAAACTGCAAAACTAGAGTAGAGTTTATGTTTATCTTTGTCAAATAAGTATCCCCAAATTATGCTACCAACTCTAAATATCGAACATTTTATTGAATCTAATATCTGATGCCACTGCGCTGGCCAGTACTTGTGGGTATGGATATGCATGTACCTGAATCCTACACATATAAATAGAATCCACATATCTTAAGAAGTTAAAATTTGTGCTGTAAGTTTAATCATCAGTTTTTATAGAATATTTTATTACGTACCTGTAAGGTATGTATAAGTGGATTCGCTTAAGCTATGACCGGATGCACTTTTACCCAGTGAAACAACCCTAGCTTTCTCGGATCTTTGGTACTAATTAAATGCTTTGTTAAATGGGCCTTTTAGCAAACTACACCTTCAAATCAAACTTCCTTCCATGTGCTAATGTCAATGCGATTAAATTGCCCTGGTTCGAATATTTTAACTACAGTTATTTATCTGCTTATTAAAATTCACGACAATGACGCAACGATTAGTTCTTTTCGACAATCGATTTATTTCAGCATTTACTAAATATTAACAATTGTACAAAATTATCTTTCTGATAATAAATGGAAGTGTAGCCGATTCAAAACTACTTAAATAACTTATTTGCAGCTATCTCACTGTTTGACAACTAAATTAAAGTTAACTAACTATCTCTCAAATTTAGTGCGAGGCCTGCAATGCCAATCCAACCTCGTTGCCGGATCAATTAACGATACCCTATTATGAAATTCGGATCATTTCACTCTCACCAACTCCACACATCTGAAACATTAAAGTTTTCGCACAAAATATCAAGCTTTATCCTTGCTAAACTACCCGTACAATTATTCATGAATAAGCATACTCAAGTTGCGCTTTGCTCTTCATCCTCCGCTATTAGCCACAAAATTAGCCGCACGCGGCGGCCGGGCGTGTTTACATTCTCAGTTTCACATAAAGGCATTTAAATGTTACAAAATTGATCTTTCTTATGGCCGTTTGCTAACTTAAAACGCCGATAAAATATTTTTCAGATTTTTGAACCCTGTTCTTCGACACCGCCGCAGCTAGACAGTGCATTACTAGCCAGCCAAGGATAAAGAGCAAAGCGCAAGAGTACATTTACCAGTTTCCAGTAGATGAATATCACAGTCGCTTCATTGATACTTTGTTGGAAATCATATTGTGCTAAAATGGCATTATGCTCTAACATCATGACATGACAGTAAATACGTTTTAAGGCTACTAAATTTAAGTTTGGTAACAAAAACTAAGGATCGAATTTATAACTGTTTCAAATTGTTCTGTATAAAGGATATTAATATTATAAAGAACGTTTGACAAAATATTAAGACATGGCATTTATACCGGAACTTGAGATAAACAAAAAAAGGAATTTTGGGGTTGCTACCAAAATATTACCTATTATATTCATACATATATATCTAGCTCCCTCAATTACATTCTAAAATTAAGTTTCTCTAAACAAATTGTGTACAACCTAGCGATAATCAAACTACAAATAAAATTGGGATTAAATCCAAGACGATTTTACTAAATGATATGGCTTAGTCAGTAACAGTAGGCTTTAGGTCACTCCGTCTGTCTGTTTATCTCTAGCGTCTAAAAGCGTAGACCGATTTTATATAAATTTGACACCTAAGTAAATATGGTAAGAAGTAAGGGGATATTTATAACGATGCCTACGATTACCAGATAAGTCCTACCGCCACCATCAGATAAAACCTAATGCCTAAGACATAAGAACAGAAATGCCCTTTAAATCCACAAAAGGATAAACGCTAAAACATACTTTTTTGCATCTTTTGAACACAAATTTTATTAACACACATTTATGCTAAATAATAAATTCTAAAAATTGAGATGAAGTTATTCATGAGAACTGATGACGTTCGACGTCCTTTGTGAAATTTTTGTGAAATTGGAGATAAGAATTAGCCAGGTAGCCACGGACGGACCCAGTCACACTCTCCAGAGGTCCTACAATACTATAAATTATTATGAATTACTTAATAATTATTATTATGTTTTATATTTTATAATATATTCTTTAAAAATATTTCTGCATCATTTTTTCATCCTTCATGTTTCTGGCCAAAACGAACTGTTTTATGAGGGAAGGTCCCAAGGCCATACGCTCCCCCAGCTTAACATAGAGTTTTTTAGACCAATTTTTTGATACTGATCACGAGTCTGTATTCATTTCTCTGTTTCGTTGAGCTTTTACTTACAAAGGATGTGGGGTTGAAAAGTTCGATGATGCAAATGTCGCCAAAGAACCCACTGGAGAGCGATGCTTTTCATTAGCTTTTAAATGAAGATGAAGACAGTGGTGGTTGTCCATGCAGTTAGATATAAATTTGAATTTCATCCTTATTCCGTCTGGCCAATTCATTGCATAAAGTTCTGATTTACAAATGGTGACACTAACTATAATAAAAAATCTGCTAGTAATAACAATAAAATAAATATGTTTTTAGAATTCGTTTGACAATAAATAAAGTAAAGATCACATTTAAAAAATTATTTAACAGTAGAAAGTCAATTAAGAAAAAAACAAACCTAATCCACTCACTCATAAACAAATCAATTTTATTCCCCTAACACCATCTACTCATCACAACTAACAACCCCATGTAACACTATTACAATTACTACTAGCTGCCCCCCCTTCCCCAGTCTCCTCTTCAGGTTTGAATTTACTCCCATCATCAACTAAATTCTCTTTATCTTCAGGATTCGAAGGCTCATTTTCATCCCCGTCATCTAAGGTTAAGGAGTCCATTTACATACGAAAATACTCGAACAATATGAACAAAAACGAAGGACTTGAACTAAACCCTCTATGGATACCCATTGTATTAATATTAGTGCAATTGAATTAGTTACATATTTTATAAACTCATCAAATTATGAGTTAATGAGGATGTGGTGTAAACTGGGGTTTTCCTTGCGTCCGTCCGTCCTTCCGTGCGTGCGTTTGGAGTTTTCATTATTCATATGGCAATTGTAATGGATGGATTAAGCTGAAATTTAGTTTGTAAAGCAAATGACATACGGGGATTCTGATTATGAGGTCAAACGAGCACTACCTAATTTTCCAATTGTTTGCACAATTTTTTTTTTCAAATTTGCAAAAAAATTTTGCATGAAATTTTTTGCAAAAATTTCTTCGCAAATTTGCAATTTTTTTTTTGCATGAAATTTTTTTGCAAATTTGCAAATTTTTTTTGCATGAAATTTTTTGCACATGCATATTTTGCACAAATTTCTTCGCAAATTTGCAATTTTTTTTTGCATGAAATTTTTTGCACATGCATTTTGTGCACAAAACTTTTTTTGCGTGGCTTTTTTTGCACAAAACTTGCAAAATGAAACAATATAGATTTGAATTTGATGAGTTGCTCACCAGAATAGCGTGATGTAATGTGATGTGATCTGATGTAAAGTCATGTAACAGTATATATGATTATCGCATTTAATGGATGGGTTGAGCTAAAATGGAGTTTTTAAAGCAAATGGCATACGGGGAATCTGATTATGAGGTCAAAAGGGACCTAGGATGTTTTAAAGCTTTCCCCAGGGGTAGTTTTACCCCCGAAGTATATTTTTGCATGGATTTAGCTGAAATTTAGTTTAAAAACCAAATTACATTGTGGGAATCCGATTTTGAGGTGAAACGTGAGGTATGAGGTTCAGATCTCTTCCCCAGGGGTAGTTTATCCACCTAATGGTTTTCTGTATTGAGCAACCGTATCTACTCTAACAGTTGGTACTATTAATTACAAACTTTTTGTTGGAATTACAAAACTATCAGACAAGTTTAAGACCCTTGGCGCATTGTCATTTTCAATTACAAGAACATACATCCATCAAACTTATCTTCATAATATGCTATTTACATTGACACTACCAACTACCATCGGCTGCATTTCGTTATAAGTCTTGCTAGACTTTTATTTGAATACATTTTTCTAAAAGCGATCTCTTGTTAATTTTAATTTGTTTGCTAATTCTTTATACTTGAAAGAGTTGGCGCATAGCCCACAAAAGCTTGTATTAAATAAACTTATCTAATTTCAAAATCATCCTCTGAAACCATAAGATGTCCCAATTAATTAATTAAGTAATAAAATTATTTTGGTACAAAATCCCTTACATATTCATTGAATGCATCGTATCCTATTTCACTAATGTCAAATGTTTTTGGCAGACTATTCCCTAGATTTACAGTTCTGAATGTCAGACTACGTTTGTATGTTTCAGATTTAAATTTCAGCTTAACCATTATTGGAATTAACCTCGAAGATTTACGCTTGGAGATATTCAACTCACCCATTATATGCCGTTTAAAGGCATTTTTATAAATGATAAAATCTCCTCTTCCTCCTACACTTTGTAATTTATATTCCTCCTAAAATTTGTATTTTTTCCTAACAGCTAACATATCTTTATCGGTTTTTAATTTTGTTACTCCCCTATGATATGAAGGATGTTCAAATTCAAACACAAGTCTATCAATTTTTCGTTGTAAGTTATCTAAAATGATGTCACTTTGAACTCTCCAAATGTCCAACGCATAGTCAATTACCGAATGAATATGTGCGTAACTATAATTTTGAACATGTATATTGTAAAAAATCTTTTAAAACCCCGAACATAACTTATTTTATTCGAGACCTTTTCCAACACCTTTTTATAGTGTAAATCAAAGCTTAGATTAGGATCCAATATTACCCCAAAATATTAAAAATTGTGCACACGTTCAATAACCTGATTGTCAAACCGAATACCTGTAACAATTTCCTGATTAAGCCTTATGTCTTTGTTTTTATGAAAGTACATGCTCTGGTTTTTTCATTATTAATCTTCATACCGTTTGTAATGCACGATTCTTAAATTTTTGTCATTTCCTGCGCAAGTTTTATATTTATGTCTGCCAAACTAGTTCCTTTCGTGTGTTTAATTACTATGTCATCGGCATAGATTTCATGACTACATGAGATGACGCTACTAATACTTTAAATATAAAGGCTAAAACTTAGTGGTCCATTCCCAGAACCCTGGCAAATTCCCCTGGTCTGAGGATAGTAAGTAAATTTTTGTCACTTTTAAAAGTTTTGTTAGTCAGATTTGTGTACATTGCGTTTACATATTATGGTTAAATTTTAAATTCATACATCAGTTTACGTATCAATGTCACAAACTATATTGAGTTAAATGCATTGGAAAAATCTAGAAAAATCGCCCCTACTTTGGTTTTAGGCCTATAAATTAAACAAAAAATGTTATTAGTCAGTGACTCCAGAGCTGTGTGGTAAGATCCTCGTTTCCTATACGCATGTTGCCGCTCGCTTAATTGCGATTCTATTCTTACTGAAAGCCTGTTACAAAGCATTCCCTCAAACAATTTGCAGTAATCGTTTAAAAGCGAAATAAGTCGATAGTTTTTTGAAAGATGTTTTGACCCTTTACCTTTGCAAAAAGGCCTAATAATTTCGTTTTTAAATGCCGAGGGTATAGTTTTACATTGGACCATAATTGTAATAAACAAGCAAGAATAGGGAGTAATATTTCTTTACAGTTTTTCTTTAAAATAGCAGAAAGTAGAGTACTTGGATTGTGTGATTTTTTAACTTTCAAATTTTTTATTGCAAATGCTACCTCTTCTGTGCTGATATTACGGTGAATATCACACTCTAGACTATTGGAGTAATCAAAATTGCTTTCATATTCCGTAAATTCTGGCTGAAAGTCCTCCGGACTAGGATTATTTGGTTCTTTCCTCACTACAAATGCGCTAAATAATTCATTAGAAATTAAGTGCTTGTCATAAATTCGTCTTTTACCTTTCTCAAGAATGGTAATCGGCTGCGACTGTTTGCACCTAAATTTTGTTAGTTCGTTTACCGTATCCCACATACTAACCGTTACATTTTTTTCAAATTTTGTTTTAAAGTAGAATTTTGTATTACTTGTAGTTATATTTGTTACTTCAGTGTGTAAAATTCTATACTGCTTCCAATCGGTTGGGCTTTTAGATTGTCTAGCTATAGCATGAGCTTTATTTCTACTTAATAATCATTACCGTACTTCTCCCGTGAACCAAGGACTGTATTTGCCTATCACTAATTTTTTTTATTGTAGCACATGGTTGTTCACAACTGACATTGCAAAGTCACTTATTTTACAGAAAGTAAAATCTATATTTCTGACCAGATACATATTGTCATGTAGTTCCTTATTATCATATAAATGGTTGAGTAAACTCACCTCCTTGCTTATTTCTGCCTAATTGGCCTTTTTCCAGTTTCTAAAGCAAATGGCTTTAGCTGGAATTAACAGTTGACAAGTTTTTTTCTAATACAATAACAGTGAGTGGTCTAAACCATTAGAGGAAAAATTACATAAAAAAGGGTACATTTGTCTGTTATTAACGTATATGTGATCTAACAATCCTCCTTGATTGTCAGTTTTATTTTTCATAAGTTGCCAAAGATTAAATTCCCTACTTAATTGATAAAAATCAAAATTAAAGTGGTCTGCTTGCTTTTCATTTTCACAAATGTCCATATTAAAATCTCTTACAATTATTACCTCCTGCCATGTCTTGGGAAATATACTGCACATATATGCAAATACCTCTATAAACCCTTTTTATACTTTTGGAGGCTTGTTAATTGAGATAAACAAAAGTTGTTTTGCACCTGAAATAATTAGGTTGACAATATTGATTTTTAACAGCGATAGGTTGTAATTAAATTCAATTTCCTCAGAATTTACACGCTGATTTATATAAATGAGCGTTCTCCCTACCTCATTACCTATTCCATCTTTGCGTATAAAATTATAACCCTGAATCACAAACGTGCTATCCGTATCTCTGACGTTATCTAATCTTGACTCTGTGATTCGGTTTAAATCGGTTTAAATGCGTACATGAACCCTTAGATTTCCTCGACTTTATTTCTAATACCATTATTATTTTGATACAGAACAATAACCCACCAGATTTGATTTTGTTGTGTAAGATTTCATGGTGATGATTGTTGTCTTGATATGATGTTCTTTCTCTATTTTCCTGGTGGTTAAAGTTGTGTCTGCGTGTTGATGGAATTTGAGAATTGTCCTCTTCCAAGCGTCCAAGCTGCTCTCATTCATAAACCGCAAAATTTCCATGATGATGCTTACGCTGGTCGTCGTCTAAGAAATATGAATAGAAGGGATGAACCAGTATCTTAAGACCAACGACCAAGAAAGAAGAATTGAATACCCGATATACATATACCTATTAATATTTTCACTTATCTTTAGTGGGCAAGGTGCCCCTTTTGTGATCACTTAAGATAGAGATATAGAGTCCATTTATCGATCAAGAGGGCTGTGAAAACTCCGGATGAAGTCGTTGTGGTTTTTGTCGGACAAGGAGCCGAGTTGAAATGAGAGTCTCTCTCGTGATATGTCGGTGGTAGGGGATGATTCCGAAAAAATGGTGATGTAAGTACCTAACAGTTGTGATGTGAGAGCAGATACCTCGTTAGAACCGGCGATGACGTGGACAAAGGGAAAGAATCACTAAAACTAGCCAATGCAGTGATGCAAAGCCGCTGGATAGTAACGATACTGATAGTAGTGACGGCTACACCCGACGTTCCACTTGAATACGATAAAGAAGATCTTCCGATGATGAATACGATGCTGCCAAAGTCCCTTTGACTCAGAGGAGGATGTTAAAGAAAACAAAGAGTTTGCTGCTCCGGAGTCGCCACTTTGGAAAATATACCGACATCGAGCCGGAAAAGGTGGTGAAGGAACTGATAGCAAAGAAGAAGCCAAGGAGCTAAAGCTATGAGTGAGTTGTCTTCGGAAGACACACTCATTGTCAGAAGAATAAGAACCTCTAGCTGGGAATTATGTCCTGTTTCACCTTCAACCTTTTTATGTCAGTTACCACTGCACTGAACCTGGTGGCACAGAACCCTCCTTGAGTGTTTTTTAGCTTGGAAAGGATTCTCACTGATAATATTATGTTTTTGGAAGATAACTAAGCTATAAACAAGTTACAGTTATTTAATTCCTGGTCTAATATAACCTTCCAGACGGACAAATGTGTAATTTACTAACCAGAATTTAACTTAAAACTACACAAAAATGATTTACACATTGAAATGTCAAGTTATTAATGGCATTATAACTTTATAACGACAAAAAGGTAAGAAAAACTTAAGAAATCTATTGAAACCGATGCTGTTACTAAATCTGGAGTCACTGATTCCTTTACTTAAACTGGAATTCTGAAGATGTTTCTAACTTTTCTAAATAATTTTACTACGGGTATCACGAAGGATTTGACGACGAAGACTAATAACAGCGATAATAGCGCTTACTAACTGTAGAAAAATTTAAAATATTAAATATTACTTGACTTTTGAAGCAGAATCAGAAGGACCTGTAGAGCCACTGCTTCTTCCTTAACCTTCAGTCGACGACTCTGCCGTTTTTTGAGCTTCTTTTTTCGATCTGCCTACCCTAAGCTGGCTCTCTATCGTCTATCTCCGAAATTATTGATCTTTAACTTTTTTAAACTAAGATTTTCTTCAAAAGAAGCAAAAATTTCTTTGGCTTATCAGCAACTTCCTAAATCCTCCAGCCGCCAAATGGTGGAGGAGCTCGTTGTTGCTGTCAGAAAAACTCTACTAAAGTAGTTTCGGAAGTAAAGCAACAAAGACGAGAATGTCTTCAAGACTCTTGAGCATCTCCTAGTGGGACAAGAGCAAAGTGGTATGAGCTTGCAATGCTCTGAAGTGATGATCAGGAGGGACAATCCTTCTGGAAAGTTGTTTAGGTGCTGTTACTATGCAGAACAACCAACAACAAGCGTGTCTCTAGCCTCATGGCTTGGCGTGGGTACGCCATTTTTGTGTTTTTTCTGCACTGGCAACTCTTTAAGGATTTGAGCGGAGGCATGGGGGCTATTAGAAGCCCAAAAAAAGTCGGTAGAGACTTTACCTGAGCCAAAAGAGGCTCAACACTTGCAATAGAGCTTTTGTGGTGGCTGGGTGTAGAAAGCCAAGTCACTGCGGTGGTGATATTTGGGGTCCTTTGAGTCTGGAAGGGACATCCCAGCTCATCGTATGGGAAAATAGTTTAAGAAGTCACAGGGGAGGAAGTACCACCCACCCCCACTCCAGTCATGTCCCTCAAAATGAGGATGACTGCATAGAAATCTAAGCTCGGGAAGAAGTACCCCCTCCAAAACGGGATAACGAAACTTCCTACTGTGAATCGGAGTTCGGGAAGAAGTACCCCCTCCAAATCATTATAACGAAACTTCCCACTGTAAAAAGGAGATGAAAGGGGAAGTCCCCTTCACTCCACAACCTTGTGAACTCGGAGCACATGTATCCAAAGCGCGTTACTTTCCCTGCGGGGAATTATGCAGTGTAGTTAGACCTACGGGTCATCTTTGTGTTGTGATTTGGCGAGGAGGGTTTTGTAGTTTTAATAAATTGTATATTATTTTCCTTTCAGACAATTGTTTTGTGTGTTAATTATTTATTCCGAGCATAAGACATTTTACGCCATCATCCAGCTCCAAGAGAGGAGCGTTATAAAGTCAGGTACTCATGAGCAGGAGCATAATCCAGCGATAGAAACGGGACCATTCGTGCGGAAATCCACGTTACAGGGACACTGTGAACTTTTGGATTATGAACTCTTTCCTAGAGGAGTTAATCTGGGTGGCGTTCTATATGTAACCGTGACCGAGGGTCAAAAGGGATCCTCAAGCTTTTGCTACAGTTGCTGTTGCAGCTATTTTTTGTTTAAATTTTTGCTTATTTCATTTCCTCTCTCACAAAGGAGATTTTCCATGTTTGAATGCAAAAAATATTGTCTCGGAATTTACTTTGTAGGAACCCTTTCATGATGTATAATGCATTGTTTTTGAAACTATCGGCAGTTGAAATTTAAACGTTCCCTGTCACATAAGATTTCAGCCTTACTTTGCAGTCAGCCAGTCAGTAGAAACACTTCCTATATCTTTCAAACGTTTTCCAGCAATTTCTACAATGTAGGTTATATAGGTTCTATTCCACGAAGTATGGCAACAGTAAAAGATTAGACGTAACAAATAAAGGATAGCTTTTTATAAATAGGATAGATTTCGGCTGCACTATCCTTTCCATATTTACAGTTACATATTACATATCACGTTGACCGATTCAATTCAAATTTAGCACGGAGGTACATCGGTCAGTCAATCGGATTGCGTCAATATGGTCAAACATCAAGGTCATGATTTTTTCAAACGACACGATACAGTAAATGGGGTATCTTAAGAAAGAATTAAGGTTGCTGTGTTAAGAATTAAGTGCCAATTACATAGTCACTGAAAAATCACAGATCTCAAAGCTCAAAATTAAAATTTTCAAGCAATATTTGAATATTATGTATTATTATAGCTTAAATACCGTACAGGTACGTTATTTTATTTACAATCATTTTAATAAAGATGTTGGAAACAACTAGTATTTACAATCATTTGATTTTGAGGACTTTTGTTGTCCATTTTTTAACTAATTATTAATTAATTATAATTAATATGCAAAGAAGACTCCATCAAAAGAAAATCGACCTCTAGAGCAAAATCAGAGACAGGAAGTTGATGGATTCTACCAATGGGAATTCAGCAAAAGGCTCAGTAGCAGCTCTTATCGTGTTAGTAAAAGAGTAAGACTCCAGCTTTTTGGACCACCCCCTATTTTGGATAGAACGTTTTCAGAATTTTATACTGAGAAGGGTAGCAAACGTTTCATTGAACATTTAGTGTCAGGTTATTCAGAAATGTTCGAGCTTCATGATAAAAAATATTTTTTTTATCCCCTTCCCCCCCACTCCCCATAATTTACGATACAAAACTTTAAAATGAAATAGCTAAAAAAAACTCATTCCTGTTCCATTTTGTTTTAATGGATAGAGAATTGAAAATTACATATAATCTGTAATTTTTAGGAGGAAACAGGCTTGGGTTTTTTAGTTATAGCAATTTCAAATTTAACATAGGGAACTCACCAGAGCTGGGTAACTTACGTACCCCCGATATTACCCCCGGGGGATGAAATGTATAAAAATACTCCAAATCAACTTAAAATCAGTATATAGGGGTATATTAATCTTCTTATTAACATTCCAATTAAAAAACTTCAATTTTCCTCCCCCAAGTCTACTTATACCCCCATTACCCCCGGGGAACGAAAAATTTAAAAGTTGTCCAAACTGGCTGAAAATTTGCACAATGGTGGGTCAGGGGTCCCTAATTAGAGTAGTGATAAAGTAATTTTTAAATTCAAACAGAATCTATAGTTTAAGCCTAAAAGTTTGCAATTTTTCATCCCCCGGGGGTAAACGGGGGGTTGGGTTATTAAATTTTCGGTTTTCGAAGTACCATATTGTTTAGCAGGTCAAAATGTGACCATGTACTAATTTCTAACGAGTTTGGGTACATTTTGAATTTTTATCCCCCGGGGGTCATTATGGGGGTAAGAATAACAGGGAATGGTTAATTGACTAGTCCTAATGCTTATGAGTATCAT
>JAQGAG010000777.1:0-12844 GCA_034696835.1 Lepidocyrtus lignorum
TGGAGCTGGAATACTTGAATGAAGAACTTTTGCTACGTGACCGGTCACTCTTAAAGGGCTTAATTGAATGCTTCGCTCTGAAATGCGACTGGAAGCTATAGACAGAAGTAAACTTCCTTTGACATTGGCGACAGCTGCAGATATAAATTGGGGAGCTGGAGCGATTTGACGTGTGACGTCTCTTGGTATCCCTCTGCGAGGTCCTGCTTGAACGGTCCCTAAGAACTTGAATAGCGCGTCCCTTGTAATGACTTTTGGATTTTGCGAGGCATTCTCCATCCTCTATAATTTCACCATCCTCCAGTGCAACAGGCAAATTTTCTATTGATGCGGGCACTTGATTAGAAGATACATTAGGGGTTTGTTCTGGCTGGCCAATTATAATATTTGTTATGTTAGGGCCGTCCTCAACAGTTTTAGTTTTATTGTTGCTGGAAACTGAAAGTAAAATGGCATAATAATATGCGGAAAAAATAAAATTTCACGGTAAGCGTGCTAAATAAATTCTTTAAATTGTATTTTTGAATATCATGTCATACATACCATTACTTTTGGACGTGGTTGCGCTATGTTCCAAGTTTGCTATACCATTTAACTTTAAATTCTCATTTTCATTGAATTCAACATTAACCGGTGTCTTGTTGCCTTTCACACGTTCCATACGGAGTAGTTTCTGGTCACAGGAATCCTCATCATCGCAGCGTATCTTCTTTGAATTGCCATGATTTGTAACAATCGTCCGTTTTCTAGCAGCTTGTCTGCTTCCTCTTGTATTTAACCTTGCAATGGAAATTTTTGGGAATGAATTTGCCAGCTTTTGGGAACCTCAAGGTAGTTTAAAAAAATAAAATAATTTAGCATTAAAAATAAATTTTCAATTTAAATTGCATATCGTAAAATTAAATAATATTCAAATGGTACTTCAAACTAACATTTAAAAATTAAGGATTCCCTGGACTGGACAAATGAGTCAACTACCTTTGTAGCCCCTTTTTTATAACTTTCTTCCACATCCAGCTTATCTATGCATTCCCGAACATATTTGAGTATTGTGGAGCCTCCAGATTCAGAATTGCTTTCTAAAAGGCATTTTACAGTTTCTACTTTCCAGTTGATTATAGCCTCAGCATTCTTCATTATTTTGTACGCATGACAAAAGGACTCCATAATATTGAGGCACCGCCAACAACTGATCATTCCAAGCTGGGATACCTGTTCCAGAGGAAAATCTCCAACTTTGATGCTAGTATCCCTTCCATTCGCATTCAGGTATCTTTCAAACAGTCCAAAAAACTTTTGCTGCGTTGCGAGAGCACTTATCAACTTTCGCGAATTTTTGGAGCCATGCCCAATCTCTACTTGATAACATATTGGGCAGCAGTTTAACATGATTAAGGGTAATTTTTAAATTATATGAACATTTAACACAAATTCAAATTATTTTATTTGCGCCTGGTTCAGGTTTTAATTAGACCAGTTTGATTTCTAGACTAAAAGTATTTATTTAAAAGTGGTCCTACGCATGATGTGATGTGTGTTCACGCATTGCAAATTTGATGTACTGAAAAAATTCCTCTCTCTCTCTACTACTCCACTTTTTACCCTCCATATTCACCTGCTATCAGCGACAAGCCAACTTTGGCAAACAGGCGTGTACTACTTCTTAAGGGCTGCTCAAATGCAGGGCAATTAGCGAGTGCGATATATCTAGTAACAGATGCTAGAGTACCTGACGATGAGCTACTCGATCCTTACAAGAGGATCTTGAACCGACCCACTTTCTCATTGCATTGTTCACGTTTAGAGTAGGTAACAGTGTATTTTTTCTTCTAATAATGCTGGCATTCACTTTTCGTATCTTGAAGTGTTGAATTTAGCAATCTACCCAGTCAGCAAATTTTTCAATGCATTTTAAACATAAAACAAACAGCTTTCTTCGACTTTGACCAATGAATGATGCTATGAAGATGATTTATATAATATTTAAATGGTACAATTATCTGTAAGATTTTGATTTCTGTGAGTATTACTAAAATATCTCTTACATAATAAATAAATTATTTATTAAAAAATTTAAAACAAATGTTAATGTTAGTCATTGTTTGCTTTATAAAACAGCAAATGTAGGCATATTAATTTTAATAATACATAATTTTACAAGTTAATTTACATAAAATACCAGAACAAAAGAGTTTACTGCTGACTGATAATGACCTAGGACCTGATGATGACATATATTGTAACAAACGGACAAATATTGCTTTAGGAATTGTAAACAGGTAGCTGGGAAATTATTTTCTAACCTCATACAACTACACCTACTTTTCAACGAATTTAAGTTACTTTTGCAATTCCTTGTCATTTGTCAAAGTATGTACTCCCCTTACTTACATAATTCAATCTGGATATTTGAAAATAACTTGTTCCCCTTGAGTTTCAATCAATTTATTTACAATCTTTCAACAATTGATGACGATGATATACTTTTCCTTAGTTAGTTATTTTTGATTTTGGGAGATCACACCGTATTAAACACTGTCACTGTCCAAGGAACCGCCTCCTTACCTAATGTGGACTCGTGGGGCATGCTTCGAGCGGCGGTGAGATTTTAAGCCCCCAGCATCTTTAAAAGTCCTATGACATTTGCTGCATCTATTTCCGGGTCTATGTGCCTCTTGTAGATGTGTCCTGTACTCTTCCTTTGATTTGAATTTCAAATCACAAAAGCGACACCTCCAGCAAAAATCTGGACATTCCTGGCGAATGTGCAACTTTAATCTCCGTTTAGTATTGAATCTTGTATAACAATACTGGCAGCTGAATTTAATGTTGCAGTGGATCTTCCGATAATGAACGTATGTGGCATGTAGGCTAGTAAACTCCCTTAAACAATAGAAATGTGGACATTCATATTTCTTCCTTACTGTAATGTGCTCATTTTTGACGTGATTGTGGAGGTCAGACACCATTGGAAACTCATTTGAACAAAGAAAGCATTTGAAAAAAGTGGCTGGTTCAACTTTTACCACGATGCAATGTGAAACAGTATGCACCTCCTTTAAATGCACTTGGAAATCGTCTAACGAAGGGAATTCGGTTTTGCATTGGCGACAACTGATATAACTTGGTTGGGGAGTAGTATTAATTTCTTCGGTATTTTCATTCAAGTCCTCATTCGCATCTTCATCCAGACTGACGACGATATGACCTTCAACGATGCCAGCACTGCTTTTCTTTGCCATATGTCGTTTTCTCTCTCTTTGTTTGGCGGCGTTAACTTGGGACATCTTCCGTTTTTTCTTTGTAATTTTATCTGTTGTGTTCTGTACTCTGGAGCCTGAAAAGATAACAGGTAATATGAAATTAATTACTTCTAAAATTTTACGAAATTTTAATTGTTTGTCAAGTTGTCAGTTTAAGAAATATAAATAGATAGCACTGTTATTTACATCCAGCAGCAACCGATTCCTTGTTGGGAAATATAGATTGATCGTCATTATCAATATTGTGGCTTGTCGGGGTCGCTGAGCCCAAGGGTTGTGGGTTTTCCTTTCTATTTGTCATAGTTTGGAAATTTCTCTTCGGAATGCTGTTGTCGGGAAGTTGCTTCCGATTTTGGGTAGCATCGCTGCGGTTTGGTTTTTTATTGAGTTTTTCGAGGGAAACCCTTGGAAAAGAATTTCGGAGCTTTTGTAAACCTTAAAAGTGGTTTAAGATGTTTAAACATTATTACAAGTTAAGTCCTCAAGCAACATTTTGTATAATTTTTATAAAGTAGTAAAACAATTTAATATGCTAAACTTACAATTAAAAATTAACGCTTCCCTGGATTGGATTAATGAGTCAATCACCCCATTTGCGCTCCTCTTACAATCCTCCTCCGCATCAGTGTCATCAATGCATTCTCGAATATATTGAATCCAAGTTAACCCTCCAGATACTTGACTTCCCTCCAATAAACTTTTCACAGTTTCAATCTTCCAGTTTAACAGAACCTTAAGTTTTTTTATAATTATCGTAGGTTTCACAAAACGACTTCATGACTTTGAAACAGCTCTTGCAACATTTCATACCATAACTTGAAAGCTGGGGGAGGAGTAATGAAAAGTTAACATTTTTTAAGCAATCAGCTCTACCTTGTAGATAATTCTCAAATAAGCGAAAACATCCTTTCTCTGTAGCCAATTTTTTCACCATCTGTTCACTGTTTCCGGAGCCCAACGGAGGTTCCTTAGCAACGTTATAACACACTGGGCAGCAGTTAAGTGACATCTCGTCCTATTTGATTTTTTAACGTGGTTTGAAATGGAAATTTAATGAATTAAATACCCAAATTAATATCTATTGCGATTTTTGTGATAAAATGTTAGTAAGAATAAATTAATTTGCGATTGAAACAAAGGACTTTTTTATATTTCATATTTTTAGAATGGGATGGTGGCAGTAGGCATTTATCGGGTAATTGTAGGTGCCGTTATAAATATATCCCGAATTTATGTATAAAAAGGAATATTGATAGAAGGACAAGGAACTCGTCTATTTAACATATATCTATGTCCCAAGCTATTTTTGTTGCAGAGCAGAATGCAATTTTTCAAAACATAACAAGTGCAACAATTGAGCTATTCCCTATTCGTGTTTCCATATCAGCCTGTTTTAATTGAGGGACCAAAACCGCTTCCCAGCGCATTCGATCGTTTATGTGCTTTGCGTGTACGATGACAATAGCCAACATTTATAGCCATGCAGGATCAAGTATATAGAAAACTGGTTGATTTCATTACAATAGATCATCCCTTTCTTCATCATGAAAGATTGTGTACGGCTACGGCTATGTTATGTTACGGTAACATTGAAAAAGGGGTTGAGGGATTCTTCGATAATGAGCTGTAAGCTTGCATATTATATGATTATATAAGGAAGAAATAAAAAACTTTAAGGAGTGTAGCCTAGCAAAAAAAAACACGGCTTTCAGTGATGTGGTGGTCACTTGGTCCCGATACTCACGACTGGTACCTATTGTACTTCTTTTACCCATGCCACAATAAACTCAATGAACTGGTTGATGCCTGTAGAAGGAAATGAGTTTTTTACATCTTCAAGGTCTAAAAAACGTTGTTCTTAGAAAGCATTCGAGAGGATGAAAAAGTGCAGAAGCAGAATAGAATAAAAATCATGTGGAATGGGCAAGAGTATATTGATAAACATTTGAGAAATGAAATTCCTTCAAAATTTATTAAAACAATGAAAATGGTAATATAGTAATCCGGATGATACCTAAAAAGGGAACAATAGCATAACCAACTTAACAATTACAAACGTAAGTAACAATTACAATAAGGCGTACAAACTGGCTCATAAGTAACTTCAAAATTTAAAAAAACGCAGTATCCAATATATATATATAAAATATATGAATGAATAAGCAGTTTTTTATCAAATATTAGTTGAGTTTAAGCAATTATTATAAGGTTAAAATACATTTTTTAAATGTCATTAGCTTACTAGTATCACTCCTGTCAATTACTATTAAAAACTATTAAAAAACATGGCTAATATGAAATAATTTTAATTGCAAATTTAGTACTTCGCTGCTTCTGCTTCCAGTTGATTTAAACTTTAGCCCCTTCGCTTTGATTTCCTCCCTCCTCCAAATAGCGTTTATTTTGTTCAGCTAGCCATTCTTGCAAGAGGTTAGCTAGAACGATAAGTTAAACCGACTGTATATCAACATCCATCAACCGACACTGAAATATGTCTACTAAAATTGTTTATAATAATATAATATCATAATATTATTGCATTTCATTATCAAAAAGTAAGTGATGTTTTGATGCAATAATACAAACTACATAATATTCTCAACAATGCAATTTCACGATCTCGTAGTACGGAGTATATAACAAAATTTCACAAAGCCACACCTTTAATATTCCGCTGGAGGCAGACGTTGTCTAGCTCTTTGCGTTAGTATGAACGCCAGCCACCAGAAAAATTCTGTAGGTCAGGTAAATATAAGAACAAATGGTAGACAGCGTCTAAAGTGAAGCGTTGTTTGGAAACAGCCAGCACTTCCAGATCTATATGATGGAGACAAGATAACATGTCAGAATTCATAAATGGTATCGATAAAACCGGGTATAATTAAAGACAAATGAGAATAAAATGTTCCATACATTTCAGGTTGGCGATATGCGGACGGACGCCAACTCCGCCAGCTTCCTTCGCCTTCATGACTTTTTTAATCTCGGTGACTCCTTCGGCTGTCAATCGGTCATTCTCGAACAATTCCAGCTTTATCAGGTATTCCCAGTTTTGGCATACCATGACGAACTGCTCATCATTCAAAGTCATTCTCAAATCCGTGATGCTGGGCATCCACTTGAATAAATAGTAGATGTCAGCGTCGCTCACTGCAAATTCCAATTTAAATGTCTTCAATCGCCCCATTTTCACATTCGCAAGTTCTTCCTTGCAGGTACATCTAACCATGTGTGTTACTGTTGCTGGATGAGAAAGGTCCTCCACATGCTTGCAAAGAATCAGTGTTGAAAGGTTGGGTGCATACTTGAGAAGCGATAGACTCCCCAAGAGATCACCTTTTGATTCTAACATGGTAAGGTTATCAAGCAGAAGTCCAAAGGGGAAGTCTCGAAACCACTTTGGAATTCCGATGAGCTAGCTGCTGATGTAGGTTTGCCCGTAGTATTTGGTGGGGGAGAA
Source organism: Lepidocyrtus lignorum (assembly GCA_034696835.1). Lineage (NCBI taxonomy): Eukaryota > Metazoa > Arthropoda > Collembola > Entomobryomorpha > Entomobryidae > Lepidocyrtus > Lepidocyrtus lignorum. The sequence goes on from JAQGAG010000777.1 coordinate 6,724, forward strand.
TTATCTTCAGGAGCAATTTCATCGAGAATAACGGTTGATCCATCCCCAACATCATGTGAGCGCCCTCCAATAGAATCGGTTCCGCTTGAGTCTACGCCGTCCTTTCCTGTATTTCGCACCACATTCTGTTTGGTTTCACCCGGTTGGTCGTCGGTCACCGCCAAGTTTAGCAACTCTGGTTGATCTTGAAGCACAGATTGGAGCGCTTGGAGTTGGGCTGGAGCCAAGTTGTTAAATTGGGAGGGGGTGAAAGTACTGGCAGCGCTGAATGACATTTTCCCCAGTTGTTCTGTAGTTAAGGCCATGAGACGAGACGAGCCTTTGGTAACCCTGCATAGCGTCTGATGGAATGGTAGAGATTATGTCAGGTTTCATGCCTGAAGGGAAATATATAAATGCTTTAATTATTATGTTAATTAATTTAAATATGGGGATGCATTTATATCAGATGCATCAACATACCTGTGAAAACAACTCCAACCGTTTCTACGTCTTCCTGACTCTATAACCGTGGCGGGCCGTAGTTGCTTTGTCGCACTGCAGGGGTTGCTAAAGTTGAGAGGAGCTCATTACTGCAGCCTTCTAACTTCCCGAGAACTCGACTGGTGTTAATGAATAGGGAGACATCAGTCTCAAAAATGCTGAAGATTTTGTCGCTCAGTCCACAGATAACATTTCCCAGTGACATGACCACAATTCTGAGATTTTCTGGACGGGCGGTTCCTTCGGAGAATCCTGGGAAGATTCTTTTGTCCTGATTGAACTTTTCGGCAAGGGCTTTAAGCTGATATTATAAATAGCGTGTATTAGCTACCTAATTTAATTGTAGATTTGGCATTAAAAGGGCATTTAAAATTGTCGAAATAATTACCAACGCAGGATCCGTTACACGTTGCCCCAAAATCGACAACCCATCCAAACTTAATGGCAGAGTCAGATCAATCATGGAAAGGTCAGAGTGAATTATGATGTTTGGTGTGGAATTCGAGTTAGTGTCAAATCCAGAATTAGTGTGGCCAGTGTCAGCACTGAATGCCGTGACTAGATCCACCATTTCGATAAGCGTTCACGCGCTGCAGCGCGCTGATGGCATCCTGACTAAATTCTAGCTCTTGTTTCAAAAGGAAAATGATGTGGCTTTTGGTTTCTTCATCCTACTCTATTCGCCCCAGGGCTTCAACACAATCGAATAGGTCCGCTTGGGTGAGTTTGTCCAGATCTTCAAACGCCAATCCGATGGCAGCTGACCGTGCGGCTTTGACCCCGTGACATGTTATCTGTATTGGTAATGTTAGACATGTGAAGTCGATTGGATTTAATTAATAATTGGTTTTAATCTTCGTTATTTGATTTTTTACCTCTGAACTGTGCGTTTCATCCTGCAATGGTCCATTAAAACTAACTGCCCTCTCTCGTCCTTGCCAAATTGCTGATTTAGTATCCCCTGTTAAGACGTGTCCTGAGTCTCCACCTTCTGATCGTCCTCCAACACCTGGAAACTGTGTCGTGACCCCAGATTGTATTCTTGATTTTGCATGGGGAGGGTTCCAGGTTGCTGCATTTGCAAATTATTTCCAGTCAATCCGACTTAGGAAGGGGGTGTCGGAAACATGTTACTCTCCTCACCATTTCTTATTAAGAGAAATTATCCTAATTTTCATTTGTTGGCTTCGTGTGGCCGTAGCATTTTTCCCATCACGTTGTTGGGTTTTTTCTACTGCTCCGTGGTCACACGAAGGTCAGATTAGCTTATCAGTCATGGACACAGCTGGAGATGCTGATGTCCTTGTAGGTGCAGTTCACATAGTAGCTTTTTCTGAGGCGACATGAAGTCTGCGGCAGTGTAGGAGGCTATTCCACTCGTCAAGTGGTTTAGCCTTGAGATTCTGTTTGATTTTCTGTCCATGCATCAGCGCTGGACTCGTGTAATGTAGATTAGGAAGGGGATCCTTCACTGGACCACCCCGACAAAGTTGTTCAGTAATATATTGTAGAATTTTGGGCTTTGCAAGCCACTACCAAATCAGAGTTGAGAGGGGAGACATCGAATTGTGATGTTCTCCCCGTTTTCCAGTTATTTGATTGCCCCTTGCGGGTCTTATTGTTTGCGTAGTCATAGTCTGAGAGTCCTGTCTGTCAATCAGGAGCTCATCTTGTCAATTTTCGTAGTAGTATTTGCGTTTTCATGAATGGTCAGTTGTATATTTCATTTCTATTTGCTTCGACGATAAATACAACCAGTTTTAGTTTCCATTTCACAATTTCCGGTCCACAGCACATTCATTCGTCTTTTCTGAAGAGTAGAAATCATTGTAGAACAATTTTGAGACCCTGGGGTCGACACCCAGGTCGTTGGGAGTATACGAACTCAACCTTTGTCCACGACAGGGGGAACATTTTTGGGAAGTACAATTGGTTGCTGTTGTTGACTTGGTGAAGCTAAGGCTTGCTGTTGACCTGAAGCGATTCCCGGCTGTTGTTGCCCGGAGGATAAAGCACCAACTGGTTGTTGCTGGTGACCTGGGCTAGCCAAACCTCTTGTTTGTAATAGTTGCTGTTGACTTTGGGCAGTACCAGCTGCGGCAGCGGCTAAGCTTCCTTGCTGCTGTCCAGGCCCCTAAGCGGTACCTGCAGCTGCCGTTGCAAAGCTTCCTACTTGAACCTGTTGCTGTTGTCCTTGTTGAGCCGGTGCGAAGCCTTGTTGTCGGAGAAATTGTGAGAACGTTTGGGTTAAGGTCTAAGGTAAATAAGATTTCACGGAAATTAACTTTTTTAAGGCATCTCTTTTTCTCTCATGCCGTGAAATTTTTATGTCATCTTGTACTTGCAGTTAAGACGATTTCCAAGAACTTAATTAATAATTTATGTTAGCAATGCGCATAGTTATATTATCTGTAGGTTCGTAGTGTATTTCTTTTATGATTTTGTTATACTAGCAACCGTTGTTGCAAGTAAAAGGCAAAATATAAAACATCATAATGCTTTTTCTCCTAATGGATGTACAGTCAGTTCATCCAAATTAATTTAAATTGTCTTCCGTGTAAAACTTCTAAATTATCTAGTATCCATTATTCCATTGCACTATCTGTGAAGCATGGAAATAAATAGATCGTTTAAAGTTTTTATACAGTCAAGATTAAAAAATATGATTGATTATCCACCAGTCCTTGTAACGATGTGATATCTTATCCGAATAATTAATGTTGGGTTCGTTGATGCGAGCGGAGCGCGGCATTGTGTCCGAAGGATTTGCAGCAACTACGGCAGCTGAAAGGTCTTTCCCCTGTATGAATTCGAAAATGGCTATTTAATTCAACCAAAGTCTTAAATCCCTTCCCACAAATTTCACAAGTGTAAGGCAACTCTTTAGTGTGGATGCGAATATGGCGTGTCAAACTGGAACTGCAGGTCAAGGTCTTCATACAAATTGGACAGGAAACAAGTATTGTTTTGGTATGCATCCTATTGGTATGACTTGTTAAAGTGTGTTTGCTCTTTAACCACTTTTTGCAAATTGTACACTGAAAACTTTTCTTTTGAGTGTGCACTTGGCGATGGTTTTTCAACAAGTACCTTTCTGAAAACACTTTATTGCAAATTTCACACTTGAATGCTTTCTCTTCAAAATGGCTCCGAATATGTTTCCTAAGGGCACTAGCCGCAAAGTACTTTGCTGGGCAGATTTCACACTTGAACTTTTTTTCACGCACAGGCACGTGGATTTTTAAGTGCGATCTTAAAATACTGCTGGATGAAAATTCAGCTGAACAAGCGTTGCAAAAATAAGGTCGTTCTTGAATATGTGACATTAGATGGTTCGTAAACTCCTGATTTGCAAGAAATGCTCTTTTGCAAAATATGCATTGGTAACTACCCAAAAATCCAGGATTATGTTTAAGCTTTTTATGTGTGTTAAGATCGTACTTCAGTTTAAATTTCGCACTGCAGACGTCACATTCAAAAGGTCTTATTGTTGTATGTCGTGAAGTATGTAGCTGGCAGTCAGACTTCCGTGCGAAGCTCTTGTTGCAAATTTCACAGCAAAATAATTTCTCTCCAGAATGTGTATTTTGGTGAGTTTTCAGTGTGCCTGCTGTAGTGAATGCGCTTGGGCAAAACTGACATTTATATGGGCGTTCTCCTGTATGGCTTCGGATGTGAATTGTAAGCTTATAGTTGTTAGGAAATATTTTTGGGCAGAGGTCACAAGAAGTCCGGTTTTGGTTTATTTGCGACATTTTTACAGCTTGTCACTTGTTGAGTTGGTATACAGCTACTGATAATGAGCACAAGTATTTCACAAGTTTTTAGATTTTCTGCTGAGCGATGGTTTAATTAAAGTTTAATTAATCAAAACGGTTTCGCCGAAGAATTATTAAACTTATAAAAGTGGATTACGAAACTCAGTCTTTATACCAAGATCTATTATATAATGCGCATATCGACATAGGTAAGTTTCTTTCATGATTTCGTAGTAATAGCTTTGTAAAAAAAATAACTGACAATTCCAATGAATTGAATTGAAGTTTGTGCAATTATAAAACTTCCAATGGTCACTACAAATTTGATGTTGAATTGTAATTATGTGGACAGAACAGAATAGAAGAAAATATTTCTTACTGGGAATAGATCATATAGTCGAGGACATTGTATCCTACAGCCCTTATACCTTAAAAATGTACACACCTATGTACACACCCTTAAAAATTTTTGGGAATAAAAGGTTTTTACATGCATGAACTGTTTACTAGCCTTAGCCATGCCATTCATAAATCATAATCCTTGGTTGAAAGGTACGGTACGGACACGGACATTTCTACCCTAACGCACCCAACACTATTGCTATATGCGAAGGTAAGTCTAACGGATGCCTATATAATATGTATTTGTATTGAAATATCCAACGGTGAAATAAAGATTTGTGCTCTCATACTCAGCAATGAATATTATGAATTTATGAGCCATTGTCTTGACTTCTCATGGGACTGGTGTTATAACCTTATATTGCTTTAATTTCACTGCTTGAAAGAAACATAGGAACAATGCAATGGATTTTTTTTCAGACATCCTGAACAACATGTCATTTTAGTTTTGTAGAAGGCCTTCTGTTGGTTTCGGTCCCTTTCAACAATGCAAAATTGGAAATGCAATCTTTTAGTTGCCTCATTCTCACTAAAAGCAACAAGGTCGTTCGGCACGTTGAAGTTATCCAGGTAAACGCTACGACTAAAGTAGTTAGGTATATATTAAAGTACACGGATATAATATAATTTTAATTGCAATTTTCTACTATGCTGCTCCCAGTTGATTCAGACTTCGGCCACTTTCGCTTCGGTTTTCTTCCCTTTTTTCCAACATGCGTTTATTTTGTTCTGCTAGCCATTCCTCCAAGAGGTTAGCTGGAATATAAAATTAAACAGACTGTATCTCAACATCCATCAACCAACATTGAAATATGGTTACTGGAAATGTTTATCATAATATTACTGCATGTGATTATCGAAAGTTAGTGTTACTTTGATGCAATAATGTGAAATAAATTAATTTAACATTGGCATGATCTCGTCATACGAAATATATGGCAAAGTTTTAGAAAAGCCACACACCATTAATATCCCGCTGGAGGTAGACTTTGTCTAGCTCTTTGCGTTCGTATGAACGCCAGCCACCAGAAAAATTCAGGAGGGTAGGCAGATGTAAGAACAAATGGTAAACAGCATCCAAAGTAAAGCGATGTTCTGAAACACTCAGCACTTGCAGATCTATTATAATGACAACATGCCAGAATTCATAAATGGTATAGACAAAACTGGGTATTTTAAAAGAGAAATGAAAATTTAAATACTTTTCCATACATTTTAGGTTTGCGATATTTGGACGGACGCCAACCCTGCTAGTTTCCTTAGCCTTCATAACTTTTTCCATCTCCGTGACTCCTTCGGCTGTCAGTCTGTCATTCTGGAACAATTTCAGCTTCGTCAGGCTTCTCCAGTTTTGGCATACCATGACAAACTGCTCATCATTCACATCCATTCCCAAATCCGTGATGTTGGGCATCCACTTGACTAAATGTTGGATGTCAGCGTCTCTCACTGCGAACTCCAATTTAAATGTCTTCAAT
>JAQGAG010000778.1:0-12844 GCA_034696835.1 Lepidocyrtus lignorum
AAACTATTATTAAATTTGTAAATCAAAGTTATATAGAAAGGTTCTCTAACTGGCTTGATTTTTTAAAAATATAAATGGTTAGCATTCAGTCCTAAACTACCATTATAATTATATAGTGCCCTAAAAATACTGAATATGTTTTGTCCACCCCCGTCGCGAAATCAGTGGCTTTTTTTATTTCTGGGTGACTATTTTGTAGGGAAGGGGACTGCTTGGAATATTGGGGAATTACCAAAAACTTTAAATGCTCACAAGTAGGCTAATTCATGGCAAATTTAGGCACAGTATAAATGGTGATGTGATGTGTATAGGGTAGTAAAAATATAACAGTCTGATCGTGCGTTACTTAAATTAAACTAAAGAAAGAAAAATACTGAGAAAGCATCGCAAATATTATTTAAACCGGTTTTCCCTTCTAATTTGCTAGCATTTGCGTTTTTAATAGCCAATTTTAGACTTGAGTTAACAGAAAAGTTGAAAATACGCACATTTGAGGAGGGGTCGCCTTTCAAATTAAAGAAATGGGGGGTGTTATCAGAGACTAGAACTTTATTAGAGCATATTGGTTAGTACTAATGGTTAGTTAAATGTGCAAATGTAATGAAACCAAAAGTTTATATGGAAATATTTAAGTTTCCAATATAAAGCAATTAATTTGTCCGGCTGGACATAAATTTTTTAGGGTGGACATGAATTTGCCAGGGTGGACATTGTCCGCCCTGTCCTGTCTATTACTGCGCCAGTGTTAAAGACAAAAGGAGACAACTGCGTTCTTCAAAAAAAAATAAACAGCCACAATTCTTTTCAACGTCCCAGCCCCATTTATTTACACAGACAACCACCATACACAACCATAAGTAAACAATGGGCAGTTCCATGCCCTTTTCTCCTTTTCATGTATTTTTCAGGGAAAGTACGTAACTATGGCTGCATGTTAGTACCATGTTAGTTTCATGTTCACTTTCCTATCAAGAGTTTGGAGATTGAGATCTATCACCAACAGAATTGTAGGAAACACATAATGTAATTACGAACAGTGTGTAAGTATTGCAATTGCAAAATGTTTCCTCCACTTAAGATCATATTATTCAACTTTGATAAGCACAGAACAAAAGAATCGAAAAACAGATAAAACATGAGGAGCAGGCGAGCAAACCGACTACTATATCAATATCATCTGACAACTTCTTAACTCTCACTTCACACACTCATGATGACGCTCTTTTTCATTTCATTCAAGACTTGGGGGTCAATCCACTCAATCCACTCATTTCTCCTAAAGCTTCGGGTTGCTAGGTGTAAATCCATTTCAACTGGAAGTAGAAGATAACTTAGATAACTATTTCACAGGTATAAAGTTTGTTAGCAGATCCAACATCTAAACATAGACCGCGAATGTTTCGTAAATTGGCACTTGTTTTAATTTTGTCAGATTTAGTCATATAGATATGCACCACTTATATAACAGCTTTATGACCTAAAATATCAATCCCTGATACTGCTCCACCTTTCTCCGTCATATCCAATGACACTCCGAATACAAATTGATACATTCAGTTGAATTCAGCTAAAGGTATTCGCTTCAGGGTTCCTTCATCCCAGCTATTCGTCTTAATCAGACCGCAATAGCTTTGTATACTACTGAGGACTTTCTCCGCTGTCCAACCGACCTTAAAACATACTTGAATCAAATTAAGAAAAAACCGGATACAACTCCCTGACAATAGCTTCAACACGGAAACAGTGATAAAGGTCATGGAAGGGGTTGACTTGGCTGCCTCCTCAACCTGCAATAAAAACATCTCCAAGAAATCCATTTCTCCGTGTTAAAAGGCTACCAAATATTTCTATGCTGATGTCAAGAAATATTCAAGGTGCTGATATGTAAATGTAAATTTTCATTGCAATTTGCTATTTTAAAAATGGTTTGATATTGGCAATATTGACATGTTAAATATATAACCTGAATCGTAAAATAAAAATCACAGTGCAGTGACGTGAGCAAAGGCGAACTTTTTCCATGATTCTTTTTTTTAATCCTATTTTATGGAAATCTGCTTAGGTATTGATAACAAAGTCAATGTCAAAGAGTTACACAATAAACTTTTTCCTCTCTTTTTCAGCTTCTCGTTGTTTCAATTAATTCCGCCAGTAAAAAGTATTTTATTCTGATTGGATGGCAATTGGAACTAATAATAGCATTTCACTATCTGAAGAAAACTTAAACCCCAAAAAAGGTCAATAAGATTCCACAATAATACTGCATTGTGGTGAACTAAAAAAAGTAGGAGTAAAAATTAATAGAGCTTTCCTCCATAGACAACCCTATGTCAAAAGCAATAATTCCTTAATAATAGAACTTTTTAGGAGACTTTTCCAGCATTTCACAAAACAGGCAAACGGAGATAGTAAAAACGAGAAAAAAATTAGTCGAATTCAAAATACGACCATCTGCGGTATCCTGCCAAGTCGGCATGAGATGAGCTGGAGTAGAAGGAACATGACATTGTCACTGATTTTCCTCCCAAAAAGGTCGAGGTACAAGGAATTTAAAAGAACGGGCAATGCGAGTTCCCTTTCCCATCTGTTCGCTCAGTCAGCTCTTCAGGTAGCATCTAGCATGTATGAGCGAGGTTTAAAAAAATAAGAATACCCAAGAGTCACAATAAAAAAATTACTAGTCAAGTAAGTACAAGAATAATATGCTAATTACCTTTCTATACCCAACAACATATGAGCATTGCCATCTAATCTTACAACATGTTTTACCTCATACATAAATGTCCTGGCTACAGATTACCCAAAGTTTATAAGCAAGTAACTTGTCAGAAATAAGTTTGAACTTTGAGTGGTCGATTTCTTTCAAAAATGGAAAGAGACACGACATGACATGGTTACATACTCTTCATAAAGAAACCTATTAACATCCGGTAGTGATAAAGAGACAGGAAATTGATGTATTGATGTTGTCGTGATTAGATAGGAGAGTCCCTAGCTTAGAAAACTGCCACGAGTCTTAATTTGTTGTAACCAGTCGGTACGTAGAAAGCAAACGTGATGGATATTCCTGTAGAAGACAAACGTGCTTGGGTAAAAATGCTTTACCTTCAAGGCTATTCCCAGAGTCGCATTAAGGAAAGAATGGACAGACTTTTAGGGGCAAATTCCCCCAGTTTCTCGGCAATAAGCACGTTGACTCAGTGGTTCGATGAGGGTCATTGGGACATACAACCCCATGACACAAATACAGAGGAAGTTAAAAAGGCAGCAATAGTTGAGCACGAGTTGACATTAAGAGAGGGAACAACCACCGTGTGTGCATACATTACGGATCCTTGGTGGCTACTAAATTTAATCCTTGACTTTTCATTCAGCACTGCTAAGTGGATTTTTAAAGTCTTGACATCTGACCATAAACAAAAAAAGGAAGTACACACAGGTCAAGAAAATGTCGACCTGTATTTTACAGACGATGAAGAGGACACAGAATTTTAACAATGCCCAATCATCCAATATCGTTCAGATCCTTAAACTTGTATGCTGGTAAAAAATGTTAAAATTCAAATATTATGTAGTTGTGCACACGTACCTATTCCAATACATCCTGTAGAGATTTTTATGTTGTCAGTAGACCACCAACAAACCAATCTCAAGCTATCTAGTTTTTTTTTCTTCTTCAAAATAGTGAAAGTGACGGGAAGACAGGCTAATTTACAATCATTTTATTATGTACTGCATCAATCAACATTACCATCAATCATTAAAAATGTCGATTATGTGGATAAATATTGCTGAAGTGTGTTGTCGTCACTAACGCGTGATGATGACATTGATGGCTGCGAAAATCAGAAAATGAAATCCGCTACGAATGACTAAAATTACAAAAAAATGGTGCAAAGCACGTTTTTTTATTCTATTGAAATTTCAAGCATGGCATTTTGAGAAACGGGAGAATAGCAGTTGAACATTGAACATGAGCAGACAGGCTATAACACAGCCACACATAATAGCAACAGCCAGCCAACCTCCCAAAGAAACAAGAGCTTACCATCGCTCATTCATTCCTTCTGTAGCCAGGAGGATAGCAAATACTATCATAGAAACCCGTTATACTTACACAGACTGAAATTTGTGACAAGTAGCAAAAATTATTATGTTTGTTACTGTGACATCAAAAAATGTGACTAGCAATAAGAAAGTTACCACCCAAAGAGCTAGTGCGAATCAAGCTAACAAGAAACAAAGTAATAAGATTTATTGTGTACATCAACTTCAACTACACGCTGCACTATGAAACTCCTAGTTACATCGGACGAAGCACTAAACTGCATTTTTTTAGCAAATGCCTTCATCCGGGAGCCCCGCTTTAGTGTGTCTGATACACAACCGTGGTATTTGTTAGTTGTTTGGCATTTATAGTTAGTAATTACTAGTAATTAGGTAACAAGCTAATCAAATCCATTGTGTACGTTGAGAAATAGGCGAAAATTGGTAAGTCAAATAGTTCTGGAGCGTATACATAGAGTCCGACCTGCAAGAGTGTAAGAAAGTTATTTGCATAACAGGACTGCGTGCTTTTCCACAATTTCTACAGTATCTCACGTTGTCCTAAAAATGATCGTAATTGTAATTATGATAAGCGTTCATCAGAATGAACATTTTAATTTAAATGCGACACGTGCATTTTCCAATGAAATTAAACAAGCTAAAGTAGTTTGAAGAGGCGATCTATGTAGGCAATTGCCAATAAGCCATGCTCATGCTTGTGGACTCTGCAATGTAGCTTTATTTATTATTACCCCAACTCTTCAGACCTACCAGTCTACCACACCCAAACCACACAGATTTAAAATAGTAATTTACACATGCATAGGTCTACAGAATATTATATTATGCATTTTTAGATCGTCTTTCTTAAAAATTTAATACATTCATAAATGTCAATTTAATTTAATCCATAAATATTGTAAAATTGCTTTCAAGGAGAGCGTGTGTCATAACGCTCCAGGTCTTACGGAGCTTGCTCAAGATGGAAGGCGACGAAGCAGCGGTCACCGCACCGCTGAAGATATTGGAACTGAGGGAGTGAGATATGACGCTACCAAATAGAGCAATATGGTCCCCCGTCTGAAACCCCCGAGTGATGTCTATAGATAAGCTTTTCCATCGAGTGTCCCTATGTTAAGTTACTCCAGTGTAATGTTTCTACTAATATTATCAAGTGTCAAAAGTATGATCAGTATATGAACAGCCCATGAAAAATCACCTTATAATCAAAGTATAGAAATATTTACCAATCATAATATGCACTTTATGTCATGTCCTACCGTAAAGAATAAAAATGATTAGTGATCCTCACTTGCTACCTGTAGCTTTCCGTTTTCATTTATATTTACATAGGTACATAATATTTAAACTCTTCTTAATTTAACTGGCTATTATTCCCAGTTGACAGCGACAATATAAATAATATCTGATTTATAATATCAGTAATATCTGTAACAAAAGTAGCAGTAATTGTCATACATCTTCGGTGTAAACAGCGCAAGTTAACATAGCCACTCTATTATCGTTAGTCAATGGAAGCATCGTAATCAGGAAATCCTCCAATCAAAACAAACATAATAATGCACATTTTTTTAAATCCTTCAATTTGCCTCAACACCAAACAAAATGAAATAGACGCGTTTTCAAATTCAAAATGGTAATGAATAGGTAACATCCACATTTTGAACACATGCTCGGCTTGTCTGATGTTTTATCGAACCTAAACGAACGAAAAAACGAATCATGTTGACATGGGTACTTTAGTTAATCCATAATCCAGAATATAATGTTTCAGGTACTTCTGGTATTGCCGGAGTATTACGAAGGGAGTTCAGTCCTTCAGTCTCTTACGCTTAGCTACGTAGCAGGGTATCACACACTCGTTCCAATAAAAACAGAAGTCTGAATTTTCCAGGAATTGACGCGTATTTAATAATTCCTAGAATTTTTCGGCCTAAATTACATTCCAATTGTTCTGGGAGGAGGTATTGAGGTGCTTGATGAGGTCATCTAGAAGCTCGTGGAGGTTGGATTCGGATGAGTTCTTCTCCTCCAGAGTCCACAATTTCCCCGAAGTCGGCAAGGGTCAGTTGGTGCTCCTGTGATAGGAAATTGATTTTTTTGGCAGAGCTTTTGTGCAGTGTTTCGAACTGGACGGAGACAATAAAAGTTATTTGAAGAAATCAGATAAACTATTATCGGGATATTTACAGATGGGTAATTATTTTTCTGTACACTTATGCAACTGAGCAACTCCCCCTCCAGCCTCCCCACATCCTCCCTCTTCCTCTTGACATATGAAGTGATCGAGTCCAGCTCATCTCGCTGGGAAACATGGGTAGTGTTATGATTATCCTCGTTATCGGTGAGCTCCTCGGATAAGGAGACATTGGAGGGTGTACTTGATGACTCATACTTATTCCGGTGGAGGTGGGAGCTCCATCTTGACTTGTTGGACCCACCACTCGCATCCTTCCCTGATCTCCCGTGGAAGGGATAGCTTTCTCTTGCCAAGGATGGCAGAAAACGTCCAGGAGAATTTCTGTTCTCGTCGTAATTATTAATTCTGTACTTTTCCTCGGATTGGTGATGATAAGTGGTGGCGAGCTTCATGACCAGGTTTTTGGTCTCACATTCCAGCATTCTTCTCCTTAGATAGTTTGAACAGTTTGTCTTCCAGAGATGTCTGGGATTGGAGGGTCATTTGGAGCTGCATGTTTAGGCTGGCGTCGTCTTTGCGAAGTTCCTTCAAACTGGGGCAAAAAATTGATATGTTCTTAAAACGGAGGCGGATTTTTTAAGCTTATTTCGAATTCACTTATCCTTATCTTTGGGTGTGAGCACGATATAGCTGGTTATATCATTTTGCAGTTGTTCCGATAACATGTCGATGGTGCTGGCAATCTCATCCAACTTTGTTCTTTCCTGGAATCAAGTTTAAGTTAAAAATTTGGGAAACAAATTATTTCTAATGAGCTGTCAATCAATATTGGAAATTGCCTAGCATGTAAATTGGGGATGCTGATGGCTGGCTGGGAGGACTTTCTCTGCTTATTATTATTCTCCTGCACATTTGTGAGGACGCCATGAAGGCGCTTCGCTGCCTTGAGTAGTTGGCGACTATGTCCATGTTCAGGACTCTTGGCGAGGTTAACGTTACGTTGCTTATATATTTGATCTGGATCTGGAACTGGATGTGATGGGGAAAGTGTTCGATTGTTCGCTTTTACTCGTGTTTTCGTCTGAAAATGGGAGGCTCTGGGAGAGAAAGAATCGGGGGTGATTTCTCGCCATGTCTTTGGCTGTGAAGTTGTTGAGATCTGTTAGCTTGATGAGGCTTTGGGATCCAATGGGAAAAAATAGATGGATTGGTCATCGTCAGTTCAGTTCAAATGGGGCTCTATGAGAGTGATAAAGAAATGTCATTTCACATGTGCAATTTTTGGAGTACCTTCTCAATTTAGTTCCTTGTCTTAAATCACGACAGACCTTCGAAGATGACCTGCTTTTACTCACATCTACTATTCCAGATTTAGAATGAGCCCCTATTGGACTTGTTGGCTTCCTTGCTCGCCCTTGTCTTCTCAATTAATTCTACAGGTAATCCGGGGAAACGGAAAGACTGGAAATGATTTACTTTCTGATACATGTCATGTGTGATTTGGATTGAGATTTTAATCAGAATTCCAAATTCCCCTTATTGACTACCTGAGAACTCCGTAATTCGTCCATGGATGGGTGAGGAGACGATTCTGAACTTGAATGCGGCATCTTTTTTACAACATTATTCTCGCTTATCTACAGTTTATGCATTTTACAAACAAGGAGTATAAAAAACTAATGCGAATTGTAGGATGCTAACTTTACGCAACAGAGCTAATGGCAATTCTCATTATAAATGCAATAATTATGGTCTAGTTACGAGAGTGAAAGCTTTACTTGCTTGTCATATAACAAGGTGCTCTTCATCAACCTTGTCCTAAGTAACGTAAACAGGATAGATAAGTTTAGCAAATGATTCAGAATTTAAAAACGCGAGACATTTCATCGTTTCCGATAAAAAGGTAAACACCAACCTTCTTATATATGAGCTATGAGCCTCTGTATTTTCTATTTTCTTTGAATGAATAATAGTAATGCCGGAAATTACCTCATCCACGCAAATGATCATCCTTAAAAAAGCTCCCTATAATAAATCCATGCCTTCTTCATATCCATATCTACATATCTATCTATCCCATAGTATAAGAAGGAAAAGTATAATAATGATTCCATCACGCTTAACTTGTTAACAATGTCTTAGAAGAACAAAACATGAAAGGAGATTTTTCCTTTCCATCTACAACTCGTTTTTTTCATTCCGCAAAATTTGCATTTGGTAAATACGCTGTTTACACAACAAAAAGCCCCGTCTACGAGCCTATTTTTATTGGGATGTACTTTTTAGTAGTATGCATGCACCAGAATTGACAAGGAGTAAATATGGGGCCATATGCATATGCTAATATTATTCTTGCGACTTTCTCCAAACTTTGTTCAAATATTAGTTCCTTCACCATCATATCCTCCAAGTCATATCCTCCTAATATCCCATTCATATGATATCATCATCAGCATATCCAATCCTTATTCCTACTTCCTCCTTCTCAATTCTTGATACCCCCTCCCCCCAAAAGAAAAAAAATGAAGACTACATTCCGCAATAACGCGTTATTATTCTTCCCTGTACCAAGCCATGCCACGCAGGAAGAGTCTCTGATGTGATGTTGATGTTGGACACATAAGGAAAGTTTTTTAAGTAGATCGTAGCTCGTTAAATATTTACGGTCGATGATACTCATCCCCCCTCTCCCATTTTTAGTGGGGATCCTAAGGCCCTATAACATCACAAGGAAAAGTAAACAAGGAAAAAGCTCAGAAAGATTCCGCAACATCAGATGCACATAGACGGGGGCGAAAGTCAACGCTACTGCAGAGGACTCTCCGTATTAAAAAAAATGTAGATTTTTTTGGAAGAAATGCGTTAATTTATATGAAATAGGTGGTGGTAACAGTATCCTTGTCTTCAGGAAAGGTTTTTTTACTATCATCAGGATCCATGCATCAAGGCCATTTCGTATCATCATCACAGGGAAATGATGAGCCATTTTTTTCTCCCATAAAAAACTCAAGCATGTAGATGGAGATATGAAATGTTGTCCGCACTGGAATGAAAAGCAGAGCAATTTGTATTGTGAGCAGTCATGTGACATGTGCCAGATAAGGGATATGGGCTGTTTTCCTTGTTGTGGAAATATTTGCTCTGGGATATGATGTTTGGAATGGGCCATATTTGTTATCTCTGTGAACCCAGCAGGAATGCTTAAAGGAGAAAATAGCATGCATGCACAGGATTGTTTGTAAAGCTGAATCTAGAAATTAATATTTGAAATGACTAAAGCAAAGCTTTTGTTTTTAAAGTTCAATTCCATTTTATTCACTTTCACTAGAATGGTTTTTATACAGGTAGCTAACATGGAAAAAATTTTTATAGTGAGAAAAATTGGTTTTTTATCAGATATCATCATCATCATTATAAAAAAGGTGTCCGACATAAGCAGTTTCTTAATAACATTTCATAAGTAACTTTACCGCAGCTTTATACACTGTCGTTTACACTTACAACCGAATGATATTGAATATAAATACTCTACAGCATTAGCTGTAGTGATTAATATTTGCAGCTTTTGCCTACATATGATCAAATTCGCACTAACCATCATGACCATTATGCATCATCCTCATCGTCCCTCCAACCTTCACACTTTTTTTAGTACAAAAAAATATTCCTCCCTCCTACTTTCCACGATGCACCATGCCATTTGCCTCCAATCATCATCATCCTCACCTCCCTGCGTATTACATGCATCATTGTCAGGATATTCACGGGAGACTGACATTGGATTTCATTGTGCTGTCCATCACCTCCAACCCTCCCATTCTCAACTCATCATCCTCAAGCTCATCCCATCATTCAATAAACTATCATTTTCCCCTTTCTCATCTCACGCACATCGTTTTTTTTGCCACGCACAGAGCATGGATGCGAGGGAAAAGGACTGGGGGGAAACAATGCTGGGGAGTTCACTTTTCACTTGAGAGAATAAAGCTGGAGGAGACAACGGCTTGGGGTGCCCTTCGCCATGAAATAGGGTATCAAGATATGGCTGGTGACGGTGTCACACAGTCACAGTTAGACTTTTCGTTGAAATGAAAGCTTTGCTTTTGGGTGAAGATTGGCCCAAGTGTAAAATTTTATTATTATTTTCTAGATCGTTGCCTCTGTCGGAATGGGACCATTTCATGCTGAATCTGCATGGGGTTAGCTAGCCCAGCGGTGACAGTTCCGGCTTGCTGTTTCACGAGGAACTGTTGTTGCTGCCGGGCTGCAGCTGCCATCGCAGCAGCTTGCTCAACAGCGAGGGCAGTTGCAACAGCGGAATTGGGGGCCATCATGTGATGATGGTGATGGATGGGTGGAGAGCCTTGGTGGTGGTGCTTCTCCCCCTCTGAATCGGACCCAAGGGTGTCGTACTCTGAAATGGGCATATGCAATGTCATGATTTTCTTCACTTCCGAGTCCGTGCGTGCCATGTTGTCAGATTCTTGACTTTCAAAATCTTGCGGATGGTTGTGGAGGAGCTTGTTCCTATTCCGACCTAATATGGATGTTGGTCCTCCTCCGGGGCCACGTACTGATTGGTATTCGGGTTAAAATGAAACATGGCTTGAGCAAGGAAAATTGTATTTCCCTTGAGATCTTTGATAACTTTTTATTTTTCTCTGAAGTCATCTTGAGGCGAGAATACACCCACTACATCAATTTACGATAGTCCCTTTCAACGAGAATATTTGGAGGGGAGGCGTATCAAGAATTTATGATTAGCATTAGCATTGGACCAATGGATCACGCATTCACGGGGATACATAAGCACACTTATCGGTGTTTGGTTGCAAGATTTTCGTGTTACATTGGACATCTAAATCGGATACATTAAATCCAGAAAATTGCATTCTGGACAAAATGGTATTGCATTTTACAGACGCACTTTCCATTTCGTCCATCGTTAATTGGAAATGAACCATTAATTGACTTCAATTCTCATCAACATTCCCTCCACTAAAATTTCCAACTTGTTTTATTTTTATCTGCTTAGTTCAAACATATCCTGTCCGATAAGCAGCTCACTTTCACTTCTATTTACTCAGCTGCATCACTATCATCCCAATACAAATTAGGTATATTTGTTGAATTCTTCCATGAAGAAAAAATTCAATTCCAAGACTCAAAAGAACATCCCAAGAGTACATACGACTAGGAGAAAGTGTATAAGTGACGATGATGACCAGAAAAGGAAATAACGCGAGGCCTTAACAAGGAGAGAAGGCAACAGCTTCATAAAACGAAAAAATTAACCAGACACTATTTTTACTCTGAAAACATGGCAGTAAAACCAGCTAAAAATGAGCAAACAAAATCATTCGCTCAGATAAATTTGACAAATATTCTTCCCTCGTTTCCCCATCCCAATCCTATTTTCCTATCTCATATCCAGCCCTGGCCAGCCCAAATTTTCTTGACTTTTCTCATTACAATCGAATCCCACGCTGTGCTTTTATGCATTTAGCTTCACCAAGTCCATATCTTACTTTCCCCAGTGCTTACAAAATCCTCGCCGGTCGAGAGATAAAACTGGTGGAGGTTCTGCGCAGATTTCTCCATTTTGGGGGAATGGACTGAAGTAAATAAGTTTTTGGTCAGTGTAACAGTCACATATAGCAAGGGCAACAAATCTCAGGAATAACCAGAGGAATGCGTAAATTCAAATGCGGAATTTGGTGATGTGTGCACACATCAGACAAAAAAAAATACAAACTGAAATGCGTGTGGTATTTCTCCGAAAATGTATTCCATTTCAAAAGAAACATTTTGGGCGTGTCCGGTTGTTCTGCGGTGGAATAAAAATATGTGGCGGTGGTGGTGGTTATGTGTGGGGAGCCGTTTTACATTGGCACACGACACACTTTAGTAGTTTGGCAATGCACGTAGGATAAAAGTATGAGCATACTTCATTTAACTAATCGCTACGCTAATGATGGGAGAAGTACCAAGTAAACATCATTGTAACTGATCGATCGCCTATTAATTCGAATTAAGTTCATCCTTAGAAGTGTCTGTGCGAAATGATGGGCGCTGAGTGGTGAAAAGGGAGATAAGTGTTATTCATTTTTACACATCACTGGATCATCTTCATTAATAGCTCCAATTAAATCTTACATTTCATTAGTCATTATCAGTGAGCTATGGAGGTGTTGCTTTTGATAATGATTTGTAAGTGTGGTGGTGAAAACTTAAACATCATCAGTTTCTCAATAAATCTGTGGAAAGATGGCTGCAGGACTAAAATATAAGTAAAATTAAAGCTTATTTAGTTGACAACCAACAAAAAATGCATTTATCTCGGCGCTTTCACTATTTGGTTTTTTTGAAAGCTAAAAGCACATTATCAGAAGAAATGCCTTTAAACATTTTTAAAAGAGAAAGTAAACGGTAGCGATTACAATTTTTAAGGATAGGCCAGATGAGATCATATGATCAGCTTCAAGATCTCAAGTGAAAGTCAGATCCCGGTCCCTTCATTCTTTAACTGGAACGCAGCGTTAAGGCCCGTTTCAATCTCGCAGTAGTTTCATTCAGTATTAGCTCAATTCGGATTTGACCTCTATTTTTTGCTTACTTTAAGCTCAAGATAACCAT
>JAQGAG010000779.1:0-12842 GCA_034696835.1 Lepidocyrtus lignorum
CATCCAATTTCTTAAATTCTTCACAGGCTCGAAAATCCCTTATGTCCATGCTGGTCATCAGTAGAAGGCAGTGCGCTAACAAATAATTCAGACAATCCAACTGCTTCACGAACAGATACAGCTCCAAAATGGCGTCTGGAGTGAACCAATCGACATCCATTTTCATAAACAAGCGCAGCAACGCCCCCTCCAATTGGCTGAGATCATACTTGTGCGCAGTTTGGAAGAGCTCCACTGCCACATCCGCGGACAAGTCCTCGATTATCAATGGCATCCCATACAAGTACTTGATAAGAGTTCGGACTCCATCTTCAGAATTCTCCGACATTTCAAACCTTCCGGATATCGCCTCCTTTATGGCGTTTTGGGAGGACAGGATTCGGGAAAATACAGGGGAGTGGGCTAAATTTAAAAAAATATAATCAGGGAATCATTTTTTTTCTTTCATTATCTTTCCCCAAAAAAGTATTATCTTTCTTACCAGAAAATATGATCGAATGACATTTAATCTCGAACCCATTTCCAGCAACGATGGTCAAATCCTTGGTGGCATCATCTCTAAATAATTTTTCCATAAAGTATTGAGTGCTGATTTGAATATTCCTGATCTTGGCTGGCGCCTTCCATCCCACTGAAAGGTCGAAGCGGCCCTTTGACGGTGGAAGTGGGGGAGAAGTTGAACGGGTAACAGTGTGGAAGTCACAGTTGTCCTTCCATGTCTCGGCGGTTATCAGTTCTGTGGGGAGAAATTAACAAAAAAACTTTAAACTTTGCAAATTTAAACAAACTTGGAGATATCATTAAAGTTAAGGCTGCGACCTCGCAAATCTAGTGACCCCTTCTGCGTTGCATAATAATTGCCGGATTGGCTTTCCAGAGCGCAACTAAAAACTAATGCGACATTTGGCAAGGCACTGTAAAGGCTCTGGATGAGCTGTTTTTGAAGTTGAAAGTTGAAAACGGTCTTCCTGTTACTCTTCTCATTGTGGACAGATAGCGTAAAATATTTTAAGCTTCTGTAAAAATGTAAAATGAAATATACTAACTGTAGGTACCTAAGTCAGTTTGTCATTCATGAATTAATTTTTTTTTAAATTACCCATTAGTCCTTTTCATTTTCCTGAAGTATTCAATCAAATAGTTGAAACGGGAGGGCGGCTCGGGATCCCAATCCATGCTTATGTCTTCTAAATGGAATTCAACAACTGCGCTCGCCACTCCTACAATTAAGAATTTAATAAAAATTTGAAGCATTTAACTAGGTATGTAATTCTATTTAACTGATTACCAATTGGTTTAATTATGTACCTTCATGGATGTCAAAGCTGCAGCTTTTAATTAATACTAATAATTCCGACATTTTCCTCACTTACTATCTTGCTTAACTCAGACTCAGACTTTTGATTTGGGCACGGATGATATTGATATGTCATAAGATTTAATTAAAATCACTTGAAACGAATAGGGAGGTTCCTGTACTTATGCGAAAGGCATAACAAACGCTTATCTGAAACAGACGATAATCACTGAAGCTGGTAACAACGCAATTGAGGAATAAGAGATGAAGACACAAGAGACTTTAGGTGTTGCTTTGGCCTCAGCGGGACAATAACTAAATATTTATTCTTGGATTTTCGGACTAGCTCCATCAACTCTCGATAATTTACGTATTTGACTTAAACTTATCGGAGACAATGAGACAAAGGCACCTGATATTGTCTCACTGTCAAATTAAAAGAAGAATGTCTAATATAGGACGGGATTACTCAAGTTCCCTCGTAATCCCAAGACCCTGACTTATTTTACAAAAAATGTTAAACTTAAATCCGTCTAGTGTAGTTAACTAAATGCTTGAAAACCGGTGACGAGGATTAGTTCCAAAAAAATCAAGCCATGCAAAGCGTAAGTGTCAATGCTACATACTCCCGATAGTGTGCTCCACCAAAAAATGGAAAGATACAAACATGGTATATCACTTTGCATTGATGAGTTTGGCTGGATTAGAATATGACATGGTCCATGTTTCATATTTGTCCAGAAAAATTGAAAGGCTATAAATTCTACAAATATGATTCCTAGTAAAGCACGGAGTAAAACAAAGACAGCCAATTTAGTTGATGATGATGCCACCCACGAATACTCTTAGCTGGGTCTATGCAAAGGTATATGATTTTTTAAGATAAAAATCCGTTCAGTTCTACGGCTACGTTATAATGTCATTTTACATTGATTTTATTCAGTTTTATAATAAATTTCGAACTTGAATTGCATTTGTTAATGTTTAACTATTTTTTCATGGTCTCCGTCCCTTCATCAATGCACAATTTGTACAAAGTAATTTCTGCAATGATATCGAATCTTACAAGGGGCTTATCAGGTTAGTCCAAGAGATACTGCCTTCAAATTTTGTATTCTAGGGTATTTTTACGTGAAAAAAACGAATATGACCATCTCCCGCCTGAATGGGCAAGTTTAAAGAGACTACATATACATAGCACATCCATTTATGGCAATAAGCATTATGCATAGGGTAACGCAAAAGTTTTAAATCCGTTAAAAGGCCAACCAATAAAACAGAATCACTTTATTTTGGGTTTTTTATTAATATTAAAACTTATTTATGCCATTTCATCAATTTAATCCATGCATGGAAATATATACATTTTTAGAGTTTTTATCCTTATCCTCAAGAAAATGCAATGCATGGTCGTTTTAATTTATTACCCTTCCTCCTTCGGGCTTCTGGTTTTACACTTTACATTATTTAAAAATGCATACAACATGCATTGATTTAACTAAATTTTTGAAAAATATTGTTTAAAAAACGTTTTCGTTATTTTTGGAATGGTACGTATGCCATTTAAAGCTGTAGAGTAAGTGCTTTAGCTGATTCCAACTGCCATAAACGTATGCGTTATGTATATGCAGTTCCTCTAGACTTGCCCATTCAGACCAGAGATGGTCAAATTCGTTTTTTTCGCGTAAAAATACCCTAGGATACAAATTCTCATTGAATTATCTCTTGGACTAACCGTACAAGTCCCTTGTTAGAAAAGTTGGGCGAAAAGTGGGAATTTTTTGGAAGCCCTTTGGGGCTCTCTGCGATTTCATTGCATTATCTGATCTCCAAACCGGAGTACCTATGTAAACCTCTGGGAATATGCCATATCCGAAAATTGCCACGAGTAAATTCAATCAAGTGCATGAATGGATTTAACTGTCTTTAATTAATTTAATTTTAGTTTTTTGTCCAACTTACTTCTGTGAATTAAATTATTTCTAGTTTGTGATTGGCCACTGACTGCGTTCGCCGTGAGTCTTGTTCCGCCATGAACTAATCATGCTGTGCCTACGAGGAATGCGAGCACATTGAAAGAGGTAGAACAATAATAAATTGCTTTTCATGCCACTAAACGGAATAACGATAGTTAGGATAATGATTTTTTTATTAACTAGAATTTGCCCACAATAATTATTAAAGATCGCAAATTACAATGCTAATGGTTTGTTTAATATCAAAACTACACTAAACTTGGGGTAAACTAAATTGGAAAAACATCTAAAAACTGTAATCAAACTCTGAAAGGCAACCATCTTTATCTTCAGTCCTCTTCCCCCTTCCTTTTCACCCCGCGTTTCTCCGACGTTGCCTCACGTTTCTTGAACGACTCGACCATTTCCAGCAAGATATCAGTGGAGTCGTCTGAATTCAATTTTTTAAATTCTTCAAAAGCTCGAAAATCCTTCATGTCCATACTAAACCGGTAAAACATAAATTAGTTGTCATTCTTCAAGAAAATGCAGGATATCATTTATTTTGAAAACTTTCTGAGGAAATTCCACAAACCTGGTCGTCATCAGCAGAAGACACTGCTTCCGCAAATCCTTAAGATTGTCCAACTTCTTTACGAACAGATACAGCTCCAATATGGCGTCTAGGGTGAACCAGCTCAACTCCATAAACCATACCTCAACCATAAACAAGCGTAGCAACTCCCCCTCCAAATGGCTTAGATCGTACTTGTGCCAACGCTATAGAGTAATCAGACAGACGGACAGACAGACAGACAAGTGCCAAAGCCTATACATACCTTACAGGTAATATAATTCACTCTTTGCAGTTTAACTAATTAAAGTCAATATTTTTATAAACTCGGAGTTGCCCACAATCAAATAAAAACGAAAATGATCTTTTCACTAACAATAAGCGTTAAATATCAATTCAAGAATAACATTATATCTTATTTTAAGTCCTCGATTCCCTCTTGTTACGTCGCGGGCCTCAGACTTTGGAAGTTGGCACAGGTTTCTTGAAAAACTCGACCATTTTAAGTAAAATATCTGTGGACTCGAGTGAATCCAACTTCTTAAATTCTTCACAAGCCCGAAAATCGTACGTGTCCATGCTGTAACCCGTAAAAATTAGCACTAGCAATTTAAAAAAAACTTTGAATTAAACATGTATTTTGAGAAACTGAAACTTCCACCAACCGTGTCATCAGCAGAAAGCAATGCTCCTGCAAATCTGAAAAAGTATCCAACTTCTTCACGAACAGATACAACTCCAATATGGTGTCAGGAGTGAACCAGCCTACCCCCATTTTCATGAACAAGCGGTGCAGCGACCCCTCCAAATGGCTTAGATCGTACTTGTGTGCAGTTTGAAAAAGCTCCACTGCCACATCCACGGACAGATCCTGGATTATCATTTGCATCCCGTACAAGTACTTGATAAGAGTTTGGACTCCCTCTGCAGAATTCTCCGACATTTCAATCCTTCTGGAGATCGCCTCCTTCATGGGGTTTTGGGAGGATAGCATTCGGGAAAATGCTGGGCACTGGGCTGATTTTAAAAACAAATTATATCAAATTGATAAGACAAATTTTCATGTTGTGTCATAAAACGTTGTGTTAACTATTTACATCTTTTACCAGAGAAAATGATAGTGTGACATTTTATCTCTGCCCCGTTCCCCGAAATGATGGTCAAATCCTTGGTTTCCTCATCCCAAAATAATTTCTCCATAAATGATTGACTGTTGATCTGAATGTTTTTGAGTGGGAGTGGTTCCTTCCATTGCACTGCAAGGTTGAAGCGAGCCCGGCAACCGGAATATTTTGTTGGGGTGGTAGGGTTAGGTATGACAATGGGAGGGGCAACTGGACGTGAAGCAAACACGAATCCGTGCTGGTCTGGACGATTAGCGCCAAAAAGTCCTTGGTTAGCTAATGCTAGTCCGCTGAAGTTGGGGGGAACTATTGGACGGGGAGCCAACGGGAGGCTGACGTCCACATTTACGGCTACCGGTGTGAGAGGAGCTGAGTAGGTTGCATTGTGGAAGTCGCAATTGTCTCTCCAGCCCTCAGCAGTTACCATTTCTACGATGAACCAGAAAGGCTGTATGCCAAATTGCAATGCGAATATTTTAACTAAATTGATAAATCTTTAAGTTTGCGATGAACACTACCTCGCAAATTAAGACCGCCATATAGTAAGCCTTTGATTAAATGAGGATTACCAGCTTCTGGTTGACTTTCCAGAGGGACATAAAGAACAATGATAGGATGTGGCAATGCGCTGTAAATACGCTCGAGGAGTTTCTTGCTCAGTTGAACATTAAAAAATGCCATCCTAGACTTGTCATCGTAGTGAGCAGCAAGGGCAAAATATTTTAAGTATCTTTAAAGTACAAATTCATCTAATCCACTAATTCTATCCCCAAATTAAAGTTTAATGTGGGTAGTAAAAAAATTAAAAAATTAAAATTAAAATTTTACCCGTTAGTATTTTTTTGCTCCCGGAAGTATTCCGTCAAATAGTTCAAACGTGAGTCTGGTTGATACTCCCAATCCAAATTGACGTCTTCGAAATGGAATTCAATAACTTCGCTTGCTGTCCCTGCGGATAGTAATATAATAAATTTGGAATAAAAAGACCATTTGAACTTGAACGGTTTTGGACAATGGTGTTTACAACTAATTAGTAATTGGCTCCACTATGTTTAGAATTAGTGTACCTTCTTGGAGGACCAAATCGTAGTTTTCAATTAACACTAACGATTTTTTCTCAGACATTTTCCGGATTTGATTTAAGTATGTTGTCTGTCAGTGCAATCATAAAAGTCAAACAATTGAAGTTCACGGGAGGGATATTGTGCTAGATTAAATTAAAACATTTATTTAATATTTATTTTCAAAAATAAATGTTACAAAACCAAAACACCTGCTGTAGTTAACTAAATGCTTGAAGACCGGGTACGAGACGAGCCTGATCCTCTCAAACAAAAGAGTACACAATATGTACCTTGGTCTATAGATCGCTCTGACCTATTAAAAGCTGAAATAACAGTACCGCATTTTGGTAATTATTCTACCATGGCACGATAAAGAGATAAGGAAAAGTGTTGTATAATATATTTGATATCGTCTGATAATGTACGTGTGATATTTACTATTATGTAATTTTGTATGTATTTAGGAGTTTGGTTGGATTTCATTATGACATACCGTACTTCCTCTTTTTGAAGCACACCTCCAATATAAACACACCCATTGAAGGTCTAATTAGAAATAGAAGCACACCCTAAATACCTCAGTTTTGAAATAGAAGCACGTGCTTCAATTAGAGGAAATAAGGTAAGTGAGTAGAGAAAACCGATAATTCAGCAAAAAAAATTTCCTAGTAAAGCACGAAGTAAAGCTTTCCTCCGATGATGATGCTACGCCCAACAACGCATACACTTGGCTGTGTTCATGCAAATATGATAACGATGATGCTTTCTGAAATAATGATTCATCACTATTACATTTTACAGCTACGTTGTTAGTTAATTTTACAAAAAAAATTTATTCAGTGCATATTAAGCGCTTGGCTTAGCTTGCATTCAGTTTGAGCCGAGCTCATATTTTGCTTTTTCATACGGTCATCACCCCGTCTGGCAATGTCCATTCTGCCTCCAATACCTGCACAAGGAGCTTTTATCGTGGCCATGTTGGAATGCGTCGGGGTATCATGTGCCTGCGGCCTCAGTAACATCTGCAACGATATCGAATTTATGATTGGGCGGAAGGTCGGAATTTTTTGCAGGCTCTGTTGAGATTTGTGATCTTTGTGGGTCTATCTGCGAATTTGTTGTATTATCTGATCCCCGAATCGGAGTATACCTCTGATTATGTTCCGTGTCCGAAATTTGCCACTAGTAAGATCAATCAAGTGCAAATATGTATGCAATTGTCGTGTAGTAATTATTTTGCTAACTTTGATTACAAATTATTTCTAGTTTGTAGTTGACTTCTGAATGCGTTCTCCATGAGTCTTGTTCCGACCTGGCCTATTCATGCTGCTGCCCGCTAGGAAGGCGGTCACGTTGAAACGCTAAAGGAGGTAGAATAATATTTGCTTATCCTGCCAATCAATGAGATTAGTCAATTAAATGGAAAATTTTGTAGTCTTTGAAACCAAATTGGAGATGCGGCCCACCGACCCCAAACTTCGTAAGCAGTGGCAAGAATTCCGCGAAGATAAGGATGCAGATGGGACGAGCAGATTTTTATATTTTAATGTCTATCATATCATACGAATTTAAATTTCAGGCACATCTTTTTATTGCACAACATTTCAGTTCACTTACAAGTAAACAACACCACTTAAACTAGGTAAATATTTTTAGAAACAAGGTTTCATAAACCAACAAATGCGACTAAAAAGTCTTGTCAATCTCTGCAAGGCATCCATCTAATCATCTTAACCAGTCCTCACCCCCCTTCCTTTTCACCCCGCGTTTCTCCGAGTTTGCCACACGTTTCTGGATAGACTCGACCATTTTCATCAAAATATCAGTGGACTCGTTCGAATCCAATTTTTTAAATTCTTCACAAGCCCGAAAGTCCTTCATGTCCATGCTAAACCCGCAAAAAAATTAAAAATTAGTAACCATTCTACAAAAAAATGTTAGCAATTGGAGGATACGATCAAATTTATTTGAAAACCTTCTTAAGTATTTATACAAACCTTGTCATCAGCTCAAGACAGTGCTCCTTCAAATCCTTGAAAATGTTCAACTTCTTCCCAAACGAATACAACTCCAATATGGCATCTGGAGTGAACCAATCCACATCCATTTCCATGAACAAGCGCAGCAACGACCCCTCCAAATGGCTCAAATCGTACTTGTGGGCGGTTTGGATAAGCTCCACTGCCACATCCACGGATAAATCGTCGATTATCATTTGCATTCCATACAAATACTTGATAAGCGTTTGGACTCCTTCTTGAGAATTCTCCGACATTTCAAACCTTCCGGATATTGCCTCCTTCTTGGGATTTTGGGAGGATAACATTCGGGAAAATACAGGGCAATGGGTTGAATAAAAAAATAAATGGTTATGCCCACGGTCTCGGTAACTTCTGCAAGGATATCGAATTTATGATTGGGAGAAAGGTCGGAATTTATTGGAGGCTCTGCTGGGGATTTGTGATCCCTGTGGGGCTATTTGCGAATTTGTTGTATTATTTGGTCTCCGAGCTGGAGCATACCTCTGATGCTGTGTCATATTCTAAAGTTGCCACGAGTAAGTTCAAAAGTGCAAAATTATTGGAACTGTCGAAGTGATTAAATTAAATTTATTTTTGTTAACTTTGCCTTTGAATCATTTCTAGTTTGGGGATGGCTCCCAACTGCGTTCGTCGTGAGTCTTGTTCCCGCATGGGCTATTCAGCCTGTGGCGACGAGGAAGGCGGCCACGTTGAAAGAGGTTGAATAATAATTGCCTATCTTGCCAAGCCAATCAATCCAATTTGTTAATTAAAATGCAAATTTTTCATTTCGTAACAAATGACAAACTCATGGCATCTTTGACGCCAGGTTGGAGACAAGAGGCCAAACTTTGTCAGGAATGCATCAATATGTTAAATATTTTAATATGCATCCATCATAAATATTAAGGCACATCTTTTTATTGTACAGCAATTCAAGATAAATATTTTTTTATAAACTAGGATTTTAACAAAATCAAAGATAGCAAATTATCCATAGTTGTAAAATGGCTTGTTCAATATACCTAAATACTTAAAATAAATTATAGTAATGTTCTGAAAACTAAAATTGCATAAACAAACAAATACTACTAAAATGTCCTCGCAATCTCTGACATGTATCGAGGCATCCATCTTATCGTTAGTCCTCACCCCCCTTCCTTTTTACCCCGCGTTCCTCAGACTTTGGCCCACGTTTCTTGAAAGACTCGACCATCTCCAGCAAAATATCAGTGGACTGGAGTGAATCCAATTTTTTGAATTCTTCACAAGCTCGAAAATCTTTCATGTCCATGCTAGTCATCAGTAGAAGGCAGTGCGCTCGCAAATCTTGAAAAATATCCAATTTTCTCACGAACAGATACAACTCCAATATGGCGTCTGGGGTGAACCAGCTCAATTCCATTTTCATAAACAAGCGTAGCAACGACCCCTCCAAATGGCTGAGATCGTATTTGTGCGCAGTTTGGAAGAGCTCAACTGCCACATCCACGGACAGATCGTCGATTACCATTTGCATCCCGTACAAGTACCTGACAAGAGTTTGGACTCCCTCTTGAGAATTATCTGACATTTCGAACCTTCCGGAAATCGCCTCCTTCATCGAAGTTTGGGAGGATAACATCCGGGAGAATGCGGGGCACTGGGCTGAATTAAAAAATAATAAATGTCATCACATTGATCAAGAAAGTTTTGAATTTTTTAAGTATTTGACAATTATTTTTACCTGAAAATATGATCGTGTGACATTTTATCTCGAATCCATTTCCGGCTACAATCGTCAAATCCTTAGTGCCCTCATCCCCAAATAATTTCTCCATAAAGTATTGACTACTGATCTGAATATTTTTGATCTTGACCGGCTCCTTCCATCCCACTGCAAGGTTGAGTTCGGCCAAGCAGCCGGAAATTGTAATGGCAGTGGGAACCGAAGCCACCACGTTCAACATCATATATGTGCTCACATTTGGGGGTGGAGGGGAGAGGGTAGCTGTGTAGGTGGCATTGTGAAAGTCACAATTGTCGCGCCATCCCTTGGCAGTTTTCAGTCCTAGCATTTAAAATGAATCAACTTGATTTATTTTAGTAATAAATATTTTTGTTAAAAAACTTTAAGATGGAGGTTTCACTACCTCGAATATTAAACCGGGCATTTAGTGACCCTTTGTGCACTTCCCAGTGATTACTAGGCTTGCTTTTCAAGGAGCCACTGAAGACAATGAAGGGATGAGGCAATGCACTGCCAAGACGCTGGATGAATTGTTTGTTCACCTGAATGTTGAAATAGGCCTTCCTCGTCTTTTCGTCGTAGTGGGCGGATAGCGTGAAATATTTTAAGGCTCTGTAAAGTAAAATAAATATCGCTCATTAATTAAAATTTAAACTGGTTTGTGTATAGGACTTATTTTGAGGTTACCCATTAGTCCTTTTCTGGTCACGGAAGTATTCAGTCAAATAGTTTAAACGGGAGTCGGGCTGATGCTCCCAATCCAAGTTTACGTCTTCCAAGTGGAATTCAATAACTTCCGTAGCTGCCTCTACAATTTAATACAGTTGGATATTTGTTTTTAATGTAATCAACTTGGTAATGGTCTGTTCTTTAGTAAATAATTACGATTTGGTTCCATTATGCCTAAATGTATGTACCTATACATACCTTCATGGATAACGAGGCTGTAGTTTTTAATTAAGGATAACAATTTTTCTTGTGCCATTTTCCTGATTAGTAAATTGCTCAATGCCTTTGAGCCCAATTTCAAATCGCACTTTTGATGTTACCCGATGATGATGATGTAGTATAGTAGATTAGATTGGGTTAGAATAATTTAATAATAATTAATGATAACAGACTTATAAACACGCATTGTAGTTAACTAGCATGAATTCCCTCACAAGTTCTAAGAAAAAGCAAAATAAAAACAAGCCATGCAAAGCGTCACCAGGCTATTAGTGTTCTACAGGGAACAAGTATAGATAATACTGACCTACCACAAAAAGAAAGGGAAGTTATATGCATAGGTACCCATTTGTATTATGTAATGCATTGTGCATTGATAAGTTTGGCTGGACTTGCTGATGACATGATAGTGCATATAGTCCAGAAACAAATGGCATGAGCTAAAACAAAGACAGCCCCTTCTTTGTCTGTGATGCCACCCACGCACACTCTTGGCTTGGTCTATGCACATGATTTTAAGAAAATAAAAATGCATTGATTGAAAAATCTTGGAATTTTTTGTTTGTTGGCTTTGTTGGGGATTATTCCTGTGGGGCGGGGCTATTTGCGAATTTGTTGTATTTTTATCTGATCTCCAAGCCAGAGTATATCTCTGATGGGGTGCCAAATATAGGAAAGATGCCACAGCCAATTTATGCAATTTAGTTAAAAATGAGAATTTTGCTGGAGTCTATTAAGCCACGTTGGAGATGGTCCCACAAGACCCCGCACTTCGCAAGGAATGGCAGGATTTTCGCAAAGATAAGGATGCAGAGGGGACGAGAAAAAGATTTTTTTATAATTTAATATTTATTCAAACGTAATTAATATTATGTAAGGCAGCTTTGAGCTTTGTATTGTACATCATTTCACTTTTTTCAATTAAACAAGCAAAAGTTAAGTTAAATATTTTTCCAACAAAATTGCATAAACGAACAAATATTAATAAAAAGTCTTAATAATCTCTGAGAGATGCAAATACAAATGCAATACCGTTCGTCCAATTAACGATCTATACCTACTTACAAAATTTCAACAAATTTGGTCAACGCGTTCAAAAGTTATTGTGTTTACAGACAGACAGACATCCAACTGATCGCTTTACAAGCTTTAAGCTACGTAATAAATTCTAAAACTTCAATTACATTCAGATTTAAGCTCATATTTTAATATGCATATCGTTTCATATTTACTATTTAAGGCATATCTATATAGGTTTTAATTTTAATTGTACATTTCAAACAAGATGAATCAACATTAATATTTTTAAACTACACACCCACAATTAAAGATAACAATTTATTAATATGTAACTGTAAATGGCTTGGTCAATGTCAATACTTAAAGTAAATTATAGTAATATCTAGTAATATTATATATGTACCTATGTAGGACATACCTTTTTATTGTACATTTCAAGCAAAGCTTATTAATTGTAACATAAATTAATGAATTCTATAGCAAATACAACTAAAACATCTTATCAATCTTTGAAAAGCATCCATCTAATCATTATCATTAGTCTTTATCATCATCATCATCACTATCACTCTCACTTTCACTTTCACCCTTTCTTTTAACTCCGGAGTTCATCCCTCGGAGAACGCGGACGCGTTCATCCCTCTTGAACCACTCGACCATTTCCAAAAAAATATCAGTGGACTGAAGTGAATCCAATTTTTTAAATTCTTCACAAGCTCGAAAATACTTCATGTCCATCCTAAACACGTAAAAAAATATAAATTAGTAAATTATAATTACAATTACATGACCATATATATATTTTTGAAAAAAAAAATTGAAAACTTTCAGACGATAGTTCACAAACCTAGTCATAATCAGAAGACAGCGCTCTTGCAAATCTTGAAGCTTATCCAATTTCTTCACGAGCAGATACAGCTCCAATATGGCGTCTGCAGTGAACCATTTCAATTCCATTTTCATGAACAAGCGTTGCAGCGACCCCTCCAAATGGCTCAAATCATACTTGTGCGCAGTTTGGAAGAGCTCCACTGCCACATCCACGGACAGATCCTCGATTATCATTTGCATCCCGTACAAGTACTTGATAAGAGTTTGGACTCCCACTTC
>JAQGAG010000780.1:0-12839 GCA_034696835.1 Lepidocyrtus lignorum
TAGTCCTCTTCCGAACCGTGGCCATGATGGTCCCCGACTACGCCATGATCGGCGAGATCTCCCTCTACTCCTGTGGATTCGTCGACGCGAGAAATCTCGCCGTCAAGATTGTCACAACCTACCGACTCTGTTCTGAACAGCTATCCTCCCAGTTCCATTACGATTACGGGATGCGAGCTGTCAAATCCGTGCTGTTAGCCGCTGCTAATCTAAAGCTGAAATTCCCATTGGAGAGGGAGGACTATCTGCTACTCCGCTCTATATTGGATGTGAACGTACCGAAGTTTTTGAGTCATGACTTGCCACTGTTCGCAGGGATCATTACCGATATTTTCCCTGGCGTACCGAATCCGGATGCGGATTATGATAATTACTTCAAGGCTATTGAAGTGGTACGTGGTAGCGTTGAAAAATCTTATCATTTTTAAATGTTTGGCTAGTTTTATTGAATCGGCATTTTTGATTTTTGACAGACTTGTGAAGAATTGAACCTTCAACCGGTGGAAGTGTTCAAGACAAAAATTATTCAAGTTTATGAGATGATGATTGTCAGACATGGCTTCATGCTTGTTGGGGATCCATTCGGAGGGAAGACTTGCGTAATAAAGACGCTCAAGGGTGCCCTCACTTGGATGGAGGATAATGGCATGGGAGAAAATAGGCTGCTGTATGAGACCATCAATCCCAAGTCAATTACGATGGGACAACTGTACGGGAACTTTGATCCGGCTTCGCATGAATGGCAAGATGGTGTGATCGCGACTACATTTAGGTGACTTTCTTTTTTCTAGTACCTGTTTATCATTTGTATTTGTACGAAGAGATATGATTTATACGAAGGTTTTGCATTTTCATTTTTTTAATCATTTTAGAACTTTTGCTGTAACGGCGACTAGTGATCGAAAATGGGTAATTTTTGATGGTCCTGTGGATGCAGTGTGGATTGAAAATAGTAAGGATTTAACAAAATAATTCTTATCATTGTTAGTTATTTTTGTTTGTACAGCTATTTATTGATATGCTTTGTATTAATAGTGAACACTGTCCTGGATGACAATAAGAAGCTTTGTCTGATGTCTGGAGAAATCATTGCAATGACTGCTGTTATGTCGATGGTGTTCGAAACACATGATTTGTCACAGGTACCTATTCATATTAATGCTAGAGAGCTGATGACGATGAGTGTGGTGAAGCTTGTTTAGTAAAGTCGGAGAGCGTTCGTATGTATAGTATTTTGTTTCACTTTTCTGTAGGCCTCTCCAGCTACTGTCTCCCGTTGCGGTATGATCTACTTCGAGCCGTCCGCCATGGGCTGGGAACCCATTTTGAAGTCATGGTTTAAAAACGTGGATGCAATCTGGAAACCAGATGAGGAGACAGAGACCTACCTCTGGGATCTTACTGTATTCCTGCTCTCAGCTTCAATTCGCTTCGTAAGGAAAAATTGCAAGGAACTCCTGAAATCCGGAGACTCAAATCTTGCTGTGTAAGAAAATCATTTTTATTATGATAAAAATTAATTTTGCTAATGAGTCAATAGAATTTATAAGTCTATTGTTCTACTTGCTTACAGATCCTGTATGAAAATTGTCGGAGCCCTATTGATAGACGCGAGAGAGGCTATCGAACGTGACACAAAATACGTCCGTACCTGGTTCACCGGAATATCAATGTTCGCCACAATCTGGAGTGTAGGTGGAATACTCGACACCGACTCCCGTATAAAATTCGACCAATTCATCCGCTTCCTAGTCTCAGGAAAGGATACAACCCACCCCTTTCCCGAAACCTTACCTGCCAAGTTTGAAGTGAGTTTCCCGCAGGATGGCTCCGTCTACGACTTCCAATACGAAGCGAAGGGTAGAGGGAACTGGAAACATTGGAATGAGATGGTTCGTGGATTTGAAAACCCGACTCATAACAACATCCGAAGAATCATCGTCCCAACCGTGGACACTGCCAGATATACTTACATAATGGATTTGACCATCCGGCATGAGCTCCCAATGCTATTAGTTGGACCAACGGGCACTGGAAAAAGTTGCTACGTTCAGGAGAAAATCATGCACGGATTGGATCAGGCGAAGTATATGGGCAACTTTATCACGTTTTCCGCTCAAACGTCGGCAAATCAAACGCAGGACTTGATTATCGGGAAGCTGGATAAAAAGGGGAGGGGCACTTTTGGACCCCCAGTGGGGAAGAAATGTGTCATTTTTATTGATGACATGAACATGCCGGTTACAGAAAGTAAGGAAGAGGAAGTTTAAGACATTTTTTATATTCATTCTAATCAATTTTACAATTTTACTAAAATTAAAAATGTATTTTTTTGTGAATAGTTTACGGAGCGCAACCCCCGATTGAAATCCTTCGACAGTATTTCGACCACAAGCACTGGTATGAACGGAAGGATACGTCTAAAATCTTTTTAGAGAATGTACAATTCATGGCGGCCATGGGACCACCCGGAGGCTCCAAGCAGAATGTCACTCCAAGATTTATCAGACATTTCAATGTAGTGGGGATCAACCCTTTCTCAGATGACTCGATGGTGAGGATATTTCAACTGTTGATGCAAATCTATCTGAGAAATTCTGGATTCACTCCGGAGTATTTTGGAATGGTGAATCCGATCGTGAATGGGACCATGGAGGTTTATAAGGAGGCCATGTCTAATTTATTGCCGACTCCAGTAAGAAAAAAAAATATACAAAAAATATGACAAGAAAATAACATAATCGAAGTGAATTGCAGTAGCTAATCGAATTTCTTATTTTTACAGAATAAGTCCCATTACACGTTCAATCTCCGTGATTTCGCTCGAGTTATTCAAGGCTGCTGCTTGATCAATAAAAATGCAGTGGATAATAAGCGAATCTTTGTGAGGTAAAATAGGCACAGAACAACTGAATCATTTTGTTAATATCCTTTAACTTTATTACTTAATTCATGTCATGATAAACCGTTATTTTTTAAATAGGCTGTGGGTGCACGAGGTCTACCGCGTATTTTACGACCGGCTCACAGACGACAAGGATCGCAGATGGGTGTTCGAGCTGACACAGTCATGTGTAGCAAATCACTTCAAAGAAAGCTTCGATGTCGTATTCGACTTCCTCACTCCAGGTGGTGGTGGCCCAGGAAGTAAAGCAAAAGTTCAGTTTGAAGACATGCGCAATCTCATGTTTGGAGACTTTATGAATCCCGATGCAGACAAGGAGGATCGATTATACCAAGAGATCCGTGATATAGACCAGTTCTACAAAGTTGTCTACATATCCCTGAATGAATACAACAGCACGAACAAGAATAGGATGGATCTCGTCGTGTTCCGCTATTTACTGGAGCATTTGTCGAAGATCTGCAGAATTTTGTCCAGCCCTGGAGGGCACGGCTTACTGGTTGGTGTGGGGGGATCTGGAAGACAGAGCTTGACTAGGCTAGCAGCCTGTATGGGAGGTCACCAAATATTCCAGCCTGAAATAGCGAAGAATTACGGGCGGAATGAGTGGCGAGATGACTTAAAGAAAGCGATGAAAAATGCGGGGGGCTATGGGAGGGACACGGTTCTTCTCATTACGGACTCTCAGATTAAAGAGGAGGGCTTTCTGGAGGATGTGGATGCCTTGCTGAATGCTGGAGATGTGCCCAATATATTTAATGCTGAGGAAAAGGGAGAAATCATGGAGGCTGTCATGGCCTCTTATACAGCTCAGCTCGATAAGAAAGCGAGAGGTGCTGATATCAATCCCTTGGCACTGTTCGCCTTCTACGTTGGCCGCGTGAAGGAAAAGCTACATATTGTAATTGCGTTCAGTCCAATCGGCTCCAGCTTCCGGAACAGACTGAGGCAGTATCCTTCCATTGTGAATTGCTGCACTATAGATTGGTTCCAGCCTTGGCCGGAGGATGCCCTTGAGAAGATCGCGCAGAAGTCATTTGAAGACATGGACTTACCAGCGGATCTCAAGAAGGGTTTGGTGTCAATCTGCAAGTTCTTTCAGAAGAAGGCTGAGTCATTGGCAGCGGAATTTTTGAGCGAGATGGGACGCTACGTTTATGTCACGCCGACGTCTTACCTTGAGCTTATCTTGACGTTTAAGAAGGTTATCATGGGGAAGAAGGATGACACGATGAATGCCAAGTTGAGGTATTTAGGAGGTTTGGACAAGTTGGCTTTTGCATCCACCCAGATTGCCGTAATGAAGAAGGAGTTGACTGCACTCCAGCCACAGTTACAAGAGGCGGCCAAAGTTACAAATAACATGATTGAGATAATTGAGCGGGAGACGCAGCAAGTGCAAACGAAGAGTGAAATGGTGAAGGAGGACGAGGCAATGGCTCATGTGCAGGCTGAAGAGGCGACAGCTTTGAAGACGGAGTGTCTTGCTGACCTCTCATCGGCTTTGCCTCAGCTCGAAAGTAAGTTATAGCCCATGTGACCTTTTGAACTTCGACATCTTTCATTTTCTAAATGCTAATCTGTTGCATTTCCGATTTACAGAGGCAATGAAGGCCCTGGACACTTTGAAACCTGCGGATATCGTCCTCGTCAAATCCATGAAGAATCCCCCTCCAGCTGTAAAGCTTGTCATGGCTGCAGTCTGCGTCATGAAAGGGATCAAGCCTGAGAAGATCACGGATTCAGAAGGACAAAAGGTCATAGACTATTGGGGCCCCAGCAAGCGTCTCCTCAACGACTTCAACTTCCTCCAATCCCTGAAAGACTATGATAAGGATAACATCCCCGAGAGTATCATGGCCGACATAAGAAAAAACTTTATTACTCAAGACCTCTTCAAACCAAACAAAGTAGCTAAGGCCTCCAGCGCTGCGGAAGGCTTGTGCAAATGGATCCTAGCCCTGGAATCCTACGACGTCGTCGCCAAAGTCGTGGCTCCCAAGAGAGCCAAGCTAAACGAAGCGGAGGAAAAGCTCAAGAGAACAGTGGAGCTCCTCAAATCGAAAAAGCAAGAGATCGAAATGCTGGAAGCCAAGTTGGCAAAGTTGCAGGCGCAGTTTGAAGAGACGAATAATAAAAAGCTGGCGCTGGAAGCGGAAGTGAACATGTGCGCGATGAAGCTAGAGCGAGCTGAGAAGTTGATTGGTGGATTAGGCGGGGAGAAGTCAAGATGGACTCAGGCCGCACAAGATTTACAGGTGATTTATGATAACCTCGGAGCAGATGTGCTTATCGCTTCCGCCTGCACGGCTTATCTAGGTCCGTACACGGCAACTTATCGAAATGGCTGTATTGACGAATGGACCCAGCACGTCTCCGCCATGGGAATCGCTGTCTCGAATAACTTCAGCGTGGCCAAGACCCTCGGATCGGCTGTCACTATTCAGCAGTGGAATTTGCACGGTCTTCCCAAAGATGGATTCTCCATTGATAACGCAGTCATGATAGAAAATGCGCGGAGGTTCCCCCTCATGATTGACCCCCAAGGTCAGGCGAACAAGTGGGTGAAGAATACGGAGAAGGAGAATAAGCTAAGGATTGTGAAGTTGACTGACCACGACTTCATGAGGAAGATGGAGTTCTGTATAGCCACCGGGACGCCAATGCTCGTGGAAAACGTGAATGAAGATGTGGACGCCAGCTTGCAGCCCATCTTGGACCGGAAGACTTTTAAGCAGAGTGGGGTGGACATGATAAAGCTGGGAGATTTGACTGTAGAATTCAATCCCCATTTTCGGTTCTACATGACCACAAAACTTAGAAATCCTCACTATCTACCGGAAGTGAGTACGAAGGTACTCCTCCTCAATTTCATGATCACTCTGGAGGGACTGGAAGACCAGTTGCTGGCCATTGTGGTGGCCAAGGAGAGACCAGAGTTGGAGGAGGAGAGGCAGCAACTTGTACAGCAGACTGCGGCTAACTCGAAGGCGCTGAAGGAGGTGGAAGATAACATTTTGAATACGTTGTCATCATCAGAAGGGAATATCTTGGAGGATGCGACGGCTATAGAGATTCTGGATTCTTCGAAGCAGATATCGAATGATATTACGGAGAAGCAGAAGTTTGCGGTGGAGACGGAGAAACAGATTTCCGCTTCGAGGGCGGGATATCGACCGATTGCGAGGTATACGAGTGTTCTCTTCTTCTCGTTGACGGAGCTGCCCAATATAGATCCTGTAAGATGGCAAATTAATTGAAGTAGCTGCTAATCAGCTTGATTAAGTTGAAACAGAAATTGTAAGACTGAAATTAAATCTTTTTGTTTTCAGATGTACCAGTACAGCCTGGCCTGGTTCGTCAATCTCTTCACTAGTTCCATTGAGCACAGGTAATTTTACAACTGAATAGTTAATAATGAAATTATTTTTATTTTGGTGGTTGGGTACATTTAATCATGAGGTATTTTTAATGCTGCCTGATTGCATCAGAATAAGATTAGAGCCCATGGCGTAAGTGAACTTGAGTATTTTTGTAACAAAAAATTGTGTATTCCAGCTTAAAATATTTTGTAGTAGCGAAAATATAGTTAACTGGTAGTTGTTGATCTGCTTAATCAATATGAATATGGGTGATGATAAATTGCTAAAATATCGTTTTTCGTTTCATTTCATTTCAGCATCCGAAGCAAAAATCTGGAAAAGCGTTTGAAAAACTTGAGCGATCACTTCACCCTCAGCTTGTACAATAACGTATGTCGAAGTCTCTTCGAGAAAGACAAGCTCCTCTTCTCCTTCGTCCTCTGCATGAGCATCCTAATATCCCAGCACAAGGCTAACATGCTCCAATTCAAGTTCCTGTTGACGGGAGGAGTTGGTCTTCTAAATCAAATCAAGAATCCCGCTCCCAACTGGCTTCCCGATAAATCCTGGGATGAGCTTTGCAGAATGGTGGACACCAGCCAGGAATTCAAGCCATTCCTGAGTGAATTCAAGACTAATATTAGCCTCTGGAAGAAGCTGTATAATCATCAAGAACCCCATTTGCAGCCATTCCCCAAGCCATTCAATGAATCCCTTTCGGATTTCGAGAAGCTGATGGTAATCCGATGTCTCCGACCGGATAAGCTCGTCCCGATGATAATCACGTTTGTGAGCAACCACCTCGGAGAGAAGTTCATCAGCCCCCCTCCATTCGACCTGGCCAAGTCCTTCCTCGATTCGAATCATCTCACTCCTCTCGTTTTCATGCTGAGTCCAGGAGCAGATCCGATGATGGCCTTGTTGAAATTCGCGGATGATACCGGGTTTGGAGGGGATAAGTTCCAAGCTATATCACTGGGTCAAGGACAGGGACCTATCGCGAAGGAGATGATCATAAAGGCTTTTGAAGATGGGTCGTGGGTTTGTCTTCAAAACTGTCACTTGGCTGCTAGTTGGATGCCTGCTTTGGATAAGATCTGTGAGGATATGCCGAATACGAAGATAAATCCGACGTTTAGGCTTTGGCTCACCTCCTACCCCTCCCCCAAGTTCCCCGTTACTATCCTCCAAAACAGTGTCAAGATGACTAACGAGCCGCCGACAGGACTCCGTCAAAATCTCCTCCAGTCATATCTATCCGACCCGATTGTTGATCCAGAATTCTACTATGGCTGCCCAGACAGACAGGAAGCCTTCTCAAAGCTGTTGTTTGGCTTGTGCTTCTTCCACGCTGTGGTCCAGGAACGGAGGAAATTCGGGCCTCTGGGGTGGAATATCGCCTATGGCTTCAACGATTCGGATCTGCGTATCTCCATCTTACAGCTGCAAATGTTCCTCAATGAGTCTCCGGAGTTGCCCTTCGAGGCGGTTACGTATTTAACGGGGGAGTGCAATTACGGTGGAAGGGTAACGGACGATTGGGATAGGCGAGCGCTGAACACAATTTTGGAGGACTTTTGTAATGCTGAGATGCTCACCAAGAAGAAATACAAGTTCTCTCCTTCTGGAAACTACATCGTCCCGCAGAACATGGACTATGAAGAAACCATCGCGTTTATTAAGAAGCTTCCCTTGTCCCAGAAGCCGGAGGTGTTTGGCATGCATGACAATGTGGACATTAGTCGAGAGCTGAGGGAGTCCCGAGAGCTGTGTGACGCCATTCTCCTAACGCAGCAGCAGACTGCCACTGGCGGGGATTCGAAGGGGGACAGCAAGTTGTATGATATTGCAACAGATATCTTGGGCAAGCTTCCGGTGAGATATGATTTGGAGCAGGCTTTGCAAAAGTATCCAACGCAGTATTCGGAATCCATGAATACGGTCTTAGTCCAAGAAATGGAAAGGTTCAATCGACTCATCGATCGGATCAATTCGACGTTGGTGGAAATCCGGAAGGCGATTAAGGGTCTGGTGATCATGAGTCCGGATTTGGAAGCTTTGGCTGCTACACTGATGAACGGGAGGGTGCCTGCAATGTGGGGAAAGGTTTCGTATCCGAGCTTGAAACCGTTGGGATCCTACATCACGGATTTGTTGGAAAGGTTGAAGTTCCTCCAGAAGTGGTATGACGAGGGGAAGCCGAAGACTTTTTGGATCTCTGGATTTTTCTTCACTCAAGCTTTTCTTACCGGGGCGATGCAGAACTTTGCGAGGAAGTTTACGATTCCTATTGACAAGCTGGGGTTTGACTTTCAGGTGCTTCAGGAGGATAACTCGAAGGTGGCGGCGCCTGATGGGGTCTACTGTTATGGGTTGTATGTGGATGGGGCGAGGTGGAACCGGGATGAGTAAGTTTTAAAAGAAATAAATGATATTCACAGCTCATTTTGAATGTCACCGAAAACAGATAACTGATTTTTTTTTAATTTCTCTTATCTAGAGTCCACTTGGCGGAAATGAAGCCAAAGATCCTCTACGATGGAATGCCACTGATATGGTTCATCCCGAAAAAGAAGGATCAAATCGTGGAAGGACAAAGGTACAAGAGTCCCCTGTATAGGACTTCGGAACGGAAGGGGACCTTGGCTACTACTGGCCACTCCACCAATTACGTCTTGCCCATATTACTTAATACCAATGAGCCTCCAAGGCACTGGATCAAAAGGGGCGTGGCGCTGCTCTTGCAACTTGATGATTAAGTATAGTTCTTCAACATTAAGTAAATTCCTCCCAGTCTGAATACGCTTGTTATAAAAATGTTTTTTCTATGTGCTTAACTGTCTAATGTAATAAAAAATAAAACGATAAGTACTATAATGAAGTGACACATAAATCTTGAGCTTTTAATTAAGTATTTAGTATTAATTAAAAAGTAGCGGCATTCCGTCACGATACAAAATATATTTCAGTTATCTCAAATATTTTTATCTTGATTTAGTTAGCTTTTTCCGATTTATCCCCCGATAAGGGTAGCACATTGACTGAAAACTTTCCATAAAAGTTACCCGGAGGAAAATATCTGGAGACGATGAAATACTGGCCACAATTGGCACTTCCATTAATTGCATAGCCATAACCAACCATTCTTGTGTCCTTCCAGAGCATTTGCGAGAAGTGGCTGAATTTTAGGAAGGGATCCTCCCCGAAACCTGTGTACTCTGGCCAGGGATAGTATTTGATTTCCTCATACCAAATGTTTGTTCCGAAGAGGGCCATGTCCTCCTTGGGACTGTGGATCCCATCACCTGTGAAGAGGTTCTCCCCCTGTCGACTTCCGTTCAGGTGGTAGTCCGGGTGGGAGGAGTGGATGTGGTACATTTGACAGTCTGTGGCTAGTTGGTTAGCCCATTTTTGTGCTCTGTAGGTTAGCTGGGGTAATGTGAAACAAGTCATAATTCATCTCATTTCTGTAAGATCCCTCTTTATAAATATTTTAATTGTTAATTATTCAGATACCTCATCATTTAATTCCAATGGCTTTGCACGGTGAAGCTCCCTGAATTCATTTTCTCTCTGGAACATTGTTTCCGCCCAGCTAGTTTCCTTTGTCAGTCGCTCTTTCTAAATTACGAAAATAAATTTTTAAATAACTCGATTCAGATTTTGAATGGAAGGATGCAAATTGAAAGTGTTTTCCTTTTTACGATAGTTTGGAGCCCCTCGTCTTCATATTTTTGATGTACTACTTGGATCATACAATGCACAAAAGCCTTATATGGAAGAGGTTGTTCCATCCTGATAACTTCGAAGAAGTTGTCGCTATCCCCGTTTCTAAAAACGTGGCTGTAGTCCACTCTCGGGTTTTTGTGTCGATCTTCCAATAGGAATGGGGCGCATGTCATATATTCCTTGGGGAGCTTACGCATTCCATGCTCCAGCAAAAATTGGCCAAAGTATCTCTTTTGTTTGAAACAAAATTCAAAATGGGGTAATTATACATAATTGGTAATTAAATCATCTCGAAGGGCAAGGTAGTTTTAGAGCTTCTTACTTCAGGAGCCCCATGCTTGAGCACAATATTTTTCTGGAAGTTGGCTTGACCATGGCATTGGTTAAAGTCGAGGCTGTGGGTCTTTGGCAAATATAGTTTGAGGTATTCAAACCAGCAAAGTGATTCGTAGACAGTGGCTGCAATTTCTCTAATTTACAGAAGAATTAATTGGATCGTAGTGATCTGTTGTATTAACCTATTAAGTAACTTTAATTGTGTATTTTATGAGCGTCGAACTAATTAAAAAAGTACATACATGCTTAGGTCCTCCCGGCCCCTTGTTGACTCAATTAATCTCGTCTTGAGTCGGGAGCTCCCATCGTCACCTCTTCCCTTTCCCACGTCACCATAAACTGAACTTTCCGATGATGAGTAAAGCACTCCGATAAATAGGCAGGTTATCAGTTGAAGTAAATTATTGAATTTTGGGAGCATGGCTCAAATGCTATTTTGCTTAATTTAAACTGGTGAAATCGATATGTCAATTAATTTACCGATACTTTATTAAATTGGAACTTTGTGATGAAAATTTGAAATGAAAGAGAGAAAATTTCTCCTTTCCAGCTAGCTCACTTCTGAATAAATTGCTTATGATTTGATGGGATGATAAGGCCAAACTGGACTGATGGAGATGGATAATATTTTTCAAAAATAAATGCAGACACTTTCGTCTAGTCATCCTTTGTACGCAATTAGACAAGCCCAAATCTTTATGATGATTATGATTATGATGCTGAGACATTTTTATTTTGTTTGTGTAGTTTTTTTTGTGATTGGAAGCTTCTGGACAAAAAAGCAAGCATAGCTTTATGAAGTGCTGAAAATATCTCAATTTGTCATGTCATCATCATCTTACCCCATTGTCGTCATATTGGTCTTTGTAGTACCCGAAAAAAATTGTTTGCTCTAATCAAGTGGAAGCAATAAAATTTTGCAGCTAATATGAAATGTACCCAACTAACTAAAGCTATAGTAGATTTGAGGATAGACGAATTTGTGCTAAAATAACAAAGTTTTGAGAGTTATTTTAATAGTGCGGATGGACAGGCAGCATAAAATGTGTTGTGGTGTGACCTTGAGTTTTAAATATGAGTGCATCCATTGGATTGGGTTTTTGCTAAGGAATGACATGACAAAGGTATACTTTGTTTTATGGTAGGTTAGTATTAATCGAATTCACTTCACACATGGAATGAAATGGATTTGCTAATGTCTGCTTCACGACAATTGCATATTATGCGCCACGAGGAAAAAAATGAGATAAAATTAATAACGTCTGGAATATTTTTTTTTAAATCTGAAGACTAATATTTTTAGTCATGTCAGAAGAATCAGGAAATCATTAAAACATTTTGAATGTAATTACTCTAAAGATGAGTTTAGAAGAGCATCTCTTCCCCGGTTTGTCCTTCCCCATCGTCCCCGTCTATACCGAATT
Organism: Lepidocyrtus lignorum; assembly: GCA_034696835.1. Classification (NCBI taxonomy): domain Eukaryota; kingdom Metazoa; phylum Arthropoda; class Collembola; order Entomobryomorpha; family Entomobryidae; genus Lepidocyrtus; species Lepidocyrtus lignorum. Next base: position 11,757 of record JAQGAG010000780.1, read on the forward strand.
TGGAGAACATTTCCTCCAAGACCTCCGTCATTACTCGGTGAGCGTCTTCCAAAGGCGGTGGGACATCGATATAGTCATTATCACTGTGCTCTTGCTCCTCTTGGACAGGCTAGAAAATACGTAAAATATAATGTTAATTAGTCAAAATTAGTTAAAACAAAAGTTAAAATAATTGCGCTAAAGAGAAATTGCGTGCTTCTCAGTTATATACTTACTAATGTGTCGGGCGACTCAATATTTGAGAGGAGGAGCTCAAATGGTATAACAATTTCTTGAGGTTCGGGGCTATAATTAAGTATATTTTTTAAAAAATAATTTAAATCCAAATCTTAAATTGTAAACTATATTTGCTTCCATTTAACCAGGATCACTTACCCAGTATCATAATATGCCATGCTCCTTGCACTGCACACATGCACAACTGTGCCAATCACAACTAATAATTTGAACATAATTATCTTTAATAATTAGTTTGCAAAATACAATACAGGACTAGGAGTAGTTAAAGTTGATAAGGCAGAAGTCGGATGAACTTGCTGTATTGCATTATCATTGTAGCAATATCTCAAAATTCCTCCATATTATGTAGCCCGATTCTTCTAGTACATCATCCATATAAGTCATTCGGTTTGTTGTTCCAGGAATACCTTTCAAGATCAAAAATAGAAACGCAGATTCTTATGAACTTATCCAGTTTGTTCACGAACTTACGTAATATCCTTCGGGGAATTTTATTGCTAGTCCTCCTGTAAAATTTTGAGCTTGCACCTATATCTCTTTTTAAGAAATCGAATTCAACATTTTCTCATCTCATATTTTCAGCTCTATTGTAATGAAAAATGTAGATCAGTGCCAGTCACCATCATCATCAGCATCTCATCCAGTTAATTATACACCAGTCGAGTTCCAAGTGCATTGGACGCTGACTGACAGTTTAGCATTTTCCTAGCCAAACCAATTTATAGGTGTTACCTTTAGTAAAACCAGTTTAGCTTACCAACGAGTCAGACTACGATTTCGATTTTACTTCTCGAGCGTAACTAGACTGGATACAAAGTACGAAAATGTGTATAGCTCGCAGCT